>LNAC01000462.1:290288-322240 GCA_002007465.1 Ailurus styani
GCCTCCTTGTGATCTCTCTCCCTCTGTGAAATAAATAAATAAATAAATCTTTAAAAAAAAAAGAAGAACAACAACAACAACAGCAACAACACTGGCAAAACCCATTCTGAAACTACTGATGCTTAACCACCGATGATCTCCCAACTGGCAAGTCAAAATGCTTATTTTCAGTCTTCTGCCAAGTAACTCTTCATTTCCCTTTCCTCTCCTGGCTTCCTGGGTGCCTCAGACTCTTCATTCCCCTACTTTTCAATTTCCTTATCGTCAGTCTGCAGGTGCTTTGTCCTCAGTCCACCCTGTTAAATGTTGGAGCCTCCTAAGTTCATATATTTGATTTCCTTCCTATTTACAAGTTCAAATGCTAATCCCTTCCACAGACATCCTACAGACACACCCAGAAATAATGTTTAACCAAAATCCCTTGTCTCAGTCAAGCTGACACATAAAATTAACCAACACAGAATGTTTTCCAGAAACATGAATATGAAAACCTAAAGAATCATCTAAGATAACAAAAAATGCTTGAGTCAAAGAAGTGTGATATAGATAGGGTGTAAAGGAGGAAGGGATAGCTATTTTTATTGTCTGCTTTCTGTTTTTCTTATAAGCCTTGAGAAAACAATCTATATAAACTGTGTGCGGGCGCCTGAGTGGCTCAGTGGGTTAAAGCCTCTGCTTTCGGCTCAGGTCATGATCTCAGGGTCCTGGGATCGAGGCCCGCATCGGGCTCCCTGCTTGGTGGGGAGCCTGCTTCCTCCTCTCTCTCTGCCTGCCTCTCTGCCTACTTGTGATCTCTCTCTCTCTGTAAAATAAATAAATAAAATCTTTAAAAAAAATAAAAATAAAAATAAATAAAATAAACTGTGTGCATGTTTAACTTTGATAAGAAAAATTTTTAAATAAAAATATACTGCTGATGTTTGCCAGAGCAATTTCAGCAAAGTGACTGGGACAGAAGCCAGACAAAAGGATATAAACAAGATTTATGACAATAAATGTAGATTCGCCTTTTTTAAAAATTAATTTAATGTAAAGGGAAGAAGAAAGGACAACAGTCTCAAGAGGATATGGTATCAAAAATCAACATTTTTTAGGAAAAGGAGACAAGAAAAAGAGAAGTTAGTGTAAGAAGTGCAAAGTAAAATGCATATGCTATAATAAATGAGATAAATTAATTAAACTGATAATAAGGAATATTACAATTAATAAGATACTTTACAGATATACACATAATAGATGAAATAATATCTGAGACATAAGGAGAGAAGTGTATTGACAGAAAGGCCAATTATTATAATTGCAAACATTTTCTGAGAGAACACTACACTAAAATCTTCCATGCAGCACCCTGATTCCCTAAAATAGCTCTGGAAAATATGTTTTATTATCTTCATTTTACAGTTGGGAAACTGAGTCTAAGAAAAACTTTTTCTCTGAAAGAGTCAAGGAAAGTTGATCTAAGTCAGTAGTTTTTAACCAAGGGTGATTTTGCTTTCCAGGATACATGTAATAATATCCAGAGACATTCTGTCACAAATGAGGAGGGGGAGTCACATGTTCCTGGGATCCTGTGGGTAGAGGCCATCAATGCTGCTAATCATCCTACAACACACAGAATAGCCCTCAACTAAGAATGACCTAGCCCAGGGCGCCTGGGTGGCTCAGTGGGTTAAAGCCTCTGCTTTCGGCTCAGGTCATGATCTCAGGGTCCTGGGATCGAGGCCCACATCAGGCTCCCTGCTCAGCGGGGAGCCTGCTTCCCCCTCTCTCTCTCTGCCTGCCTCTCTGCCTCCTTGTGATCTCTCTCCCTCTGTGAAATAAATAAATAAAATCTTTAAAAAAAAAAAAAAAAAAAAGAATGACCTAGCCCAAAATGACAATAAGGCTGAAAATGAGTAAACCTAACCTAAACTATTCCTGGAAATATTAGAAGGAATAAGTGGTGAAAATGTATAAGAAAAGAGAGTCAATGATTGGATCTAACCATGGTTACTGCTACCCTGAGGACTGTTCATACATATGTCATCTCAAACATGAAAACTGGCAATCGACAGCCAGGTGAAAATCTAAGAGAAGATTATTACATTAATTTTAAATGGCAAAATAAAGACATAGCAATAGATGCAAGAAATGTTGGAACATGAGGTAACTGAGAAAATGGAAGACTAGGGTAAGGAAAATGTGATTCTGTGCATATAGTCAAACAGTGAAAAAAATAAAATTCTTGAATATTGGTCATATGAGGTCACAACACTTTAAAATAGGAAATAGGAAGTCTTAACAGACATACAGGGATGGTGGAATAAAATTGAAGGAGTTCATGCTGGATTCTGTTTATTTCTTCAGAGAAGAAAGATTCCAGAATTCTGCAAAAATACGTGGAAAAAAGATTAAGTAAAGCCAAAAGGAAAAAAAAATGAAGATTAGGAACACTTACTATAGGTAAAGGATAAGGAAAAAATTTAGAGCAAGTAAATTCTGTAAACCTTCGAGGGTTCAGCTGAGTTTAAAAAACTTAAGGATACCTAAAAAAAAAAAAAGGAGTCGTCAGATTTTCTCTATGGGCCATTTGGAGTAACAAGAAACCTACTCAACGTCATACCTTAAACAACTAAGAACTGAGCAAAATAGGGATGCCTGGGTAGCTCAGTGGGTTAAGCCTCTGCCTTCCGCTCAGGTCATGATCTCAGGGTCCTGGGATCTGCTCAGAAGAGAACAGGCTTTCCCCTCTCTCTCTGCCTGCCTCTCTGCCTACTTGTGATCTCTCTCTCTCTCTCTCTTTCTCTCTCTGTCAAATAAATAAATAAAATCTTAAAAAAAAAAAAAAAAGAACTGACAAAATATATAAGACAATTACCTGGTAGAATTTTCTGGATCATGAAAGAGAATCCTAAGCAGAGCAAAAAAGCTTGTAAAACTGAAGAAACAAAGATCAGAGTTTGGGGGGAATAAGTTGGCTAGAGGTTGTGGGGCAGAGACGGAAACTAAGGAAGTGGAAGAGGAAGAGAGGTGGAGCAGGGGAGACAGAAGGAATGGTGGGGAGGAGGAATAAGAAGAAAAAGATGCAGAAGAGGAAGTCAGCTAGAAATTTGCATGACTTCCTTTGAATATGAGCCGAGGGCTAATTTGGGTTCTTTTTCTATTTAATAAAAATATTGAATGCTGCCAAAAAGTATAAAAATACAGTCGGAATGGCAGTACAATACAAATTAGTCTTCCCTACTTTATCTTTTACATCTTTCTACCTTTCATACTAGCAGTAAAAACTTCACAATACATCAACTGAGAGGCTTCTGCAAAGTCTTCTGCTGGTGGGGCTCTCTGTACGCTGGACGTAAAGAGACGAACGTGAAGCAATCTACAGGTTTATCAAGGTTCACTTCAGTTTCCGAAGTAGGTCTCAGGTCTTGCACATTAATGGTTCAAAAGGTATACAGCTGCAGAATATTCTCAAGTCATGGATACTGAGGTGTCTGTTAATCTTGGCCTCACTGTGCCAATAAGGAGAATTTTCCGGGCGCCTGGGTGGCTCAGTGGGTTAAAGCCTCTGCCTTCAGCTCAGGTCATGATCTCAGGGTCCTGGGATCCAGGCCCGCATCAGGCTCTCTGCTCAGCAGGGAGCCTGCTTCCTCCTCTCTCTCTGCCTGCCTCTCTGCCTACTTGTGATCTCTCTCCCTCTGTGAAATAAATAAATAAAATCTTAAAAAAAAATAAGGAGAATTTTCCTTCAAAGATGTTTGTAGGGAAAATCTTCATTTCTTTGCTTGTCTTTTTTTAAAAATTGGGGAAACTTTTCCTTTCTCGTTTACTCTCCTTTGGCCTCTCTGTTTCATCTGCTACACCCTCTGAGCCACGTGAGCTTTCTGTCCTCTGGAGCACGCGGCCATAGAACACTCTCACTGTTCTCCTCCATAGTGCCCTGATTTTATTTTATTTTTTTTTAAAGATTTTTTTTTTTTAATTTAACAGAGAGAGAGAGATCACAAGCAGGCAGAGAGGCAGGCAGAGAGAGAGGAGGAAGCAGGCTCCCTGCTGAGCAGAGAGCCCGATTCGGGCCTCGATCCCAGGACCCTGAGATCATGACCTGAGCCAAAGGCAGAGGCTTTAATCCATTGAACCACCCAGGCGCCCCCACAGTGCCCTGATTTTAGAGGACGGTCCTGCATAGCTATTGCCTGTCAGTGTTTCTCCTTGTAGGCCTAGCCCATCCCCATGGTATTTTCCAGACATTATTTTGGTTGGTAAATGATCAAAAGGAGGACAGAAGTCTGCCTTGGAAAGTTCTTCCCACTGTTTCTTGATGTTTTCTAATTACAGTAGATGTATAATATGACTTCACATCTTCTAACAAGAACTACACACTGAATCCTGTTTCTTTAAACAGCATCTCTTGGTTGTCTTTTGTTGGCCAGTACTGGGTACATTTAACAGATTCCTTCTCCACAGCTCAGTTTAGCATGACAACTGCTTTGGTCTTTTCCTGCCAAACCATGGGCCAGAAACAACAGCCTGTACTAGGAAGTGGCCCCTGTGTTAAGATGTAACTCTTCTGCGCCTCTTCTGTGGCAGCTTAAATTGGCACTAATATAATCATTTTCAGCATTCTGCAGTTTAACATGACTGCGGTCATAGGGGGCTTAGATCTCTGCATCTGTTTCGATTTCTGTTTAGTGGAAAGTTGCCCATTCTATAAGGACAGTCATGGGAGTCACTAAAAATTTCCAAGTACAGCCGCGGCTAGTAATTCTGAGCATGCAAGTGCTCAAACTCCCACTGGACAGTGGCAGACATGGTGTTGAGAGCAAGCTGGTGTGAGCAGAGCAGCTCAGGCCCCACAGGATCCAGGGAGAGCTGCTGAGGGCTAAGTGGTGCATACAGAGAACTGTAGGATTAAATTTCACAAGACGGGTAGAAAAACAACCAAAGATATGTAAGACAAATAATTCCCAGAGCTCACAACAGAAAATCACTCAAAGTCCAATCATCTAGAGGGCAGAGCTCTTGGGAAACATCTGAGGCATCAAGGAAGATCCTCCCAGATGGGTCCAGCCATTGCTCTCTCTCCCTCAGTACAAGTAAATAGATGATGATTGGTAAGTAGGTAGGCAGGTAGGTAGATAGAAATAAATATATAAATGTGTATACACACACACACACACACACACACACACACACACACATATTTTAAAAAACCTATAAGTACTTGGGGGGAAATGGTCAATAACATAAGTCATCAAGGAAATAAACACTAAAATCAAAATAAGATACCATTATACACCCATTAGATGGTTAAATTAAAAGGACTGACATACCAAAAGTTAGCAAAAATGTGAAGCAATGGAACTATCATACATTTCTGATGGAAATATAACACTTCTCAACTATAATTTTAGAAAACTGTTTGGCATTTTCGTAGAGTTGAGTATATGCCAATACTATAATCCAGCTTTCTCACTTCTAGGATTTACACTACAGGATGAAAACATACATCCATTCAGAGACTTGTACAGGAATTTTTACAGAAATTTTTCATAGCCAAAACCCTCAAACAATCCACATGTCCATCGACTTGTGAATGGATAAACCATTTTGGCATGGTCAAAGAAGAACATTCTGTTCAAGTATAAAAAGGAACAAATTGCTTATATACCCAACAGCATGGATGAAACTTACAGATAGTATTCTGAGCAAAAAAAGGAAGTCACAAAAGAGTACATACCACATAATTCCATTTTTATGAAACTCTGGACAGTCTATATGAAATTTTAATCTATAGTGACAGAAAGCAGATCACTGGTTGCAGGGAGTCAGGAAGAAGAAATTGCCCAGGAAGAGGACAAGGGACTAAGGGATGATAAAATTGTTCTGTACCTCAATTGTGGGGATGCTTACATGAATGTCTGCATTTGCCAAAACTCATCAAACTGTTCAATTAAAATGTATGATTTTTATTTATGTAAATTATACTCCAAGGAAGTTGATAAAAGAGAATTTGTGCTGAAATTGAGAGGATAGCACAGCCAATACAATCAGAATCTTACCAAAAGTTTCCTGCATCCTCACTGTCAAGAACAGAAGCTATTTCTAGGGTGTTCAATCATTTAAAAGGAGGTGGGTAGAGATAAGCAGATACTACATGCTTTCGGATAAAAGTATAACTATGAAATGCTCCTACCAAGTAGTTAACTTCAATCTGATCAAGTCTCTAGATCTATTTTAGAAATAGGCAGAAAATGCAATGGAGAGATAGATGACAGACACCATGGGGGCACCCAGCAACATCCAAACTGTAGGAAACTCTCAAAAAAAAAAAAAGATAGGGTTTTTAGAAGTAGAGGGGGAAACATCTAGAATAATCTCTAGATTAACAGAGAATTCAAAGATGTGTCATAAAATCACAGTTATAAACTTTATGTAGATCTCAATTTGAACAAATAAATTGTAAAAAGAAAATCCCCTATAAGACAATAGGTGAAATGTGAACCCTATTTGATAACATTAAGGAATTACTGTTAATTTCTTAGCTGTGAAAATGTATTATGGTTAAATTAAAAATATTTATCTTAAAGACATATATAGATAAACATTTATACATGAAACTATGTGATGACTGGGATTTGATTCATTATAATCTGGGTGGGGAGAAGAGGGTAGGAATAAAAATAAACAGGATTGGTCATAGACTGATGGATACATTGAGCAATTATATAATTCTCTCTGGTTTTATATATATTTAAAATTTGATAATAAAAATGGTTAAATTTAATAATAAAAAAGGAAAGTGATGACCACCACAGCTCTGGTGATTCAGCAGAAATAGGCTCTGTGGAAGAATGTGGCAGGTCCAGCTAGTTGCCTGGCCAATATATACTAACCCCTTTTCCTTAGTACATTAATTTGAACAGACTAGGCTATGTTGCAGTAACGGACCACAAATCTCAGTTTATCAAAAGTTCCTTTCTTGCTCATACCATTTGTACAATGTGGACTGGCAAAGGGGACCAGGCTGATGAATGCTCCACACTCTTGTAGGTGTACCATCTGAATCACAGTCTCTGGATGATGCCAGCAGGCAAGGCAAGATTGAGGAAACTGAAATGAGTTAATTTTTTAAAGCAAGCGCTACGCCCAAGGTTGGGCTTGAACTCACAACCCCAGGATCAAGAGTCATATACTCTACTGACTGAGCCAGCCAGACACCCCTTAAATGAATTTTTGACTTTCTCATTTACAAGTGATCTCTGTCACTTTTTTCGCATTTCATTGGCCACACTGATCACATGGAAAGGAGGCTCAGGAGTACAGGCTTCACAATTCCCAGAAGGGCAGAAGAGTCAGATGTGGTAATCACTGATAACATCTACAACATTTACCAACAGGAGCACAATTTTTTTTCCCCTGGCTAAGAATATTCCCAGCTTTAACAATTCAACCTTCTGACTCCCAAGCACTAGGACTGGCCAAGGGACACAAATCTGACATATGAGAAGTTTCACCAGGAAAGCCTGATGAAGGAGGCAGACTCAGTATGTCTCCTTTGGCCCCTACACACTCCTATTCTTCCAACCAGGAAAATGGGCGCTATGCCTGAGGACACTGTAGCCATACAGACAGAGCCATATACTAAAGATGGTGGGACAGCAGCTAGATGTAGCTTTAGCTCCTCGATGACTTGCTGAATAGTCAAAATATCCCTCATCACCTCCAGAATACTTTACAGATTTCTTGGATAGGTAGGTAGCAACTGAACCAGCCTTTATTAAACCTTTATACCTAGGCTTTTGCTATATTTTGTCAAATTTAATCTTTAATAATATGCAAAGATTCTTCTGGATTCAACAGAGGAGGTCAGGGAACAAAAGATTCTGGTTGTTTTCCCTTTTAATTAAGTAATTTAGGAACTCTAGTAGAAAAACAAGTAATCCCAATTTAATAAGTAATTAGCAATAAATTTTAGGAGAGAGTCAACTATCTGATCACATAAGGGCAAGATCTACTACAGCTGATGAAGGGAAGGAGGAAGTGTATGGTGCACAGAATATTCTTACTTCCTGGGGGGAATGATAGGGCCATAGGAAGCAGACAGGTCATGGAGTGTCACAAAGAGACTGCTCACTCACACAGGGTCAAAATAACATCTCAATAACCACTAAAAGGTAGTAAATTTTCATCACTCTTTGGGTTGCTAAATGATGATGGCCTTGTATACAGGACCCGTGGGGTTCACCACCTTTTGATGAATGGGTACCCCATTCCATAACCTCTCTGGTTTATCACTCTCATCAAGACTGGGAGATGTTTATCAAGCTTAACAAACTGTTGACCCACCTAACAAGAATACAACTTACAAATACAATACTTATATATTCTGAACACAAATAATTTCTCATCAATACTCCATGCTCTTGAGGAAATGATAGTCCTTATAAGGCCATTTAACGGGGAAAGGAAGTCCAGAACACAAGCTCAGGCTTCTTCCCTCATCCTACTTTGACAACTAAAATAACTAGAAAAATACAAATCAATTTCAACCAAAGACCAACAAACAAATGGAAATTGAAATTGAGAAAATAATTGCCTTAATAATAGCATCAAAAGGAATAAAATATGAAGTAAGATATCCAACAATGGAAATGTAGGGCCCGTACACTGAAACCATATCTTTACCTGCAAGAAGTCAGTGATGATCTAAATAAATGGAGAGACATGCCATCTTTACAGGAGATTTACTACTGTTGATATGATAATTCTCCTCAAATTGACCTATAGATTCAATGAGACCTCTCTCAAATTTCCAGCTGACTTCTTTGGAGAAATTTATAAGCTGACCCTAAAATTTATATGAAAAGCAGAGAACTTAAAATAGCCAAAACAATTTTTACAGAGCAAAACAAAGTTGGGCGATCTACATTACCCACTTTCAAATCTTAGCACAATGTCACTATTAAATTATAAATCGAATTTCATCAAAATTATACATGCTCTTCAAAAGACAACACTAGGAAATGAAAATAAAGCAAACTGGAAGAAAATATTTGTACATAATATACCTAACAAAGAACTCATATCCAGAATATATAAAGAAGCCTTACCAACTAAATTATAAGACAATACAATTTAAAAGTGGGCAATACATTTCACCAAAGATATATAAATGACTAGACATTTATTCCAAGAAAACATACAAATGACTAATAAACACATGAAAAAACATTCAATAACATTAGTCATTAGGGAAGTGCACACTGAAACCACAATAAGAAGGCTATAATAAAAATACTGACAATTCTAAGCGTTGGCAAAGATATAGAGACAATTGTGACACTCAGAAAATTCTGGTTGGATATAAAATGGAACACCACGAAATGGTAACATTTGTCACATTCTTGAAAAGTTAATCACACACTTACGATACAATGCAGTAATCCCACTCCTAAGTATCTCCTCGAGAGAAATGAAAGCATATGTCTACATGAAGACTTGACCATGAATATTCATAGAAGTATTATTCAAAATAACCAAACACTGGAAATAATCCAAATACCCATCAATGAGTGAACAGATAAAAGGAATGTGAAACAGCTGTACAATAGAATACTATTCAGCATTAAAAAGAAACTAGGGATACATTCTACAACATGAATGAATCTCAAAACCATTACACTAATTGAAAGAAGCCAGATACAGAAGACCTCATATTATATGGTACTATTTATATGAAACTCCTTAAAAAGCAAATCTACATACAGAGAAAGCACATCAGTGATTTCCCTAGGGCTGGGGACTGACTACAAACAAGCACAGGAACTTTTAGGGGTGATGAAAATATTCTAAAAGTGGACTGTGATGATGATTACCCGACTCCAATGAAAATACCCCAAATTACTATAATGCACACTGACAGTGGAAGAAATTCATGGTATGTAAATTATACCTCAATAAAGCCATTTTAGAAGAAGAAAAATGAAGGACAGGGGCAAAAAAGGAGGAGGGTGGGGGAAGGGGGAGAGGAGGAAAGGAGAAAGACCAAGGTAGGACACTGAAAGTCTATGTGGAGGAAGAACTAAATTTATAATATACTCTTCTAAAGTGAAGAACTATCACTAATTAAGTCAAGTAGGAAAAGGTAGATTTTATTCTATAGGAGGAAAAATTTGCTCATTACTTTCTTCAAAAGAAACAACCTGTATTGAAGATAGTTCTTCATCCTTTGAAGGTTAGTACTCTTTGTAAAGAATACTGTAAAATGATATTTGAAAAAAATAGCTATATAGCTTTAGTTATAGCTTTATGCATCTGAACCTTAACAAAATTGTAACAAAGAAGGTTTGATTTTTGGTATCCTAGAACTGCTGCACACATAAACAAAAACTGACTCTAGAAGAAACTTCCTTTGTTTTAAAGGACTGTG
This sequence comes from Ailurus styani, assembly GCA_002007465.1. NCBI lineage: Eukaryota > Metazoa > Chordata > Mammalia > Carnivora > Ailuridae > Ailurus > Ailurus styani. Next base: position 300,700 of record LNAC01000462.1, read on the forward strand.
GTAAATCTGGCTGCTTCCCTACCATAATCCAACCCGACTCCATGCTAAGTTGATACCTGCTTAGGACAAGAGTGGTAATTCAGGTTTCAGTTTTACAGGTAACGTAAGAGACACCTCCACGTTTTAATGCTGGATAATGGTGATAGCGTGTGGTTCTTAAAAAAGGAAATCAGCTAAAACAATTGATCTATAGATAACTGTTATCTGAATCTTAGGAGAGAATGATTTAGAACAGAGAACAAATGTGATTTTTGGAAATGAGATTAGAAGTTTCAAGTATAGTTTTAGGAGGCGAGCAGATGAATCTTATCAATGAAAAAAAAAGAAAGAAAGAAAGAAAGCCCCAAGCAGCTCCAAACTGAAGGAAATATTTTCAAATGTTTGTTCATTGAGTGTGGATAAAATTCAAACTATCCAGATAAAAATAAAAGTCCTCTAATCCCACAGAACATTTATAATTAGAAGTTACACCATGAAATATTTAGTCGTTTCAAGTTCAAGTTAGAAGAAATGTTTTTCGATGGAGTTTCTGGAACATAAACCACTCTGCTTTCTGGTGGGAAACATAAATGACTATATAAGTTGAATATAAAATTCATGAACATCTGGAAGCCTGCTAATTGCAGACAGAATGTCACATAAAACAAGAAATCAAAGAACTTCTTTCTGGCTCATATGTCTTTAGGAGGGAGAAATCACTTTCCTTGGCACAAGTATACTGGCATAATTGACAAAACGTTGAGATGGCACATTTCACCATATGTGCTTCCTTGGATCTAATCAAGTCCCATGAACACTGGAGTCATAAACTTTACATTTGGTCTAGAGCAGTATATGATAAATTCTTAAATCAGAGGTAATAAAAGAGGTGGAGCAGAAGTTTAAATACAGCAAACAGGAGACTGAACTGCCTTAGCCAACTGGGATAAAGTAAATTCCTAATTTAAAAAAAAAACTCAAATCTAAGACTATTGGGGGGAAGGTCCCCAACATGCTGAGAAAAAAATATTTGTTCCATTACTACAGTGCACGAACCACAACCAGTCTATAGACCTGTTTTAACTAAGAGAGAAAGTTTTTTATCCTCAATTTAAGGCAACATTTAAAAATTAAAATTTTTCTATAGAAATAATTATTTCTCCTTTCTCTTAAAAATAAGATCTGATAATTCCTCCATAGCTATAGACTGCTGGCATGTGTAACAACTTCCACTTTCTGGCGGGGGGTTGGGGGGTAGGGGCGCGTGTTCTCCAGTTCACGTAATCCCCCAACGCCCCAACTATCTCCACCATCCTCACAATGAACACATGATCTGTTACCCTTTCATTTCACCTACTGGCCCTTACAGGCCTTTGAGATCATATCCCCTGCAGCCTTTGAGATCATATCCCCTGCATCAGAAAAGAGAGGTGATATGTCGTGAGCCACCATTTTTATTTTGCCTTTGACAACCCAAATTTTTTTGTTGCTGAATGACTGAAGCCCAGGTAAGGCATTCCCTACTCACTGAACTCACATCTACTGATTCTCCTGCATCAGTTGGCATTTCTCCTTCTCTGTTCGGATTTTAGGATGACAATCTCATTGTGCAATCTCCCTGAGTTGAAACACAGATGAAGGAATCAGGGAAGTGAGTATAAAAATTTAACTTTTATTACCGATAGTATTGAACTGAAGAACATTATTTGAATGAGTGGCCAAGTGGGCCTCCTAATACCTTCACCTTCATTTGAGCTTGGCCTTGTCCAAGACTTCAGACCTCAAGGAAATAAGAGATAAAGAGTTTACTGCATCCCTCTGGAAAAGAGATGTACTTCAGGTGAGGCTTCTTCTGGTTCATGAGGCTCTTCTCCAACTGTCAACTACTGCTCCACCATGGCCAATTTAGCTTTTTCCCCATAAAAAATATGAATTGGGTAAGAATACTATATTAAATATACAATCTAAAGCACTGTTGTACCTTAGGCTAAAAATTTACTCTTTATTTTGTTTCCCTTTCTAATTTGGGTCCATCATAGTTCACAAGAAGTTACACATGGAAATCAAACAGAATCATAACTATTCTCTAATAATACAGTAGCAATAACATAAGAATGACCCAAATTTGAACATAAGTACTCTTCACTATGAAGTTCTCAGCAAGAAATTAAGCTCCCAACATTGTCATCCTGGCTTTTAAATTCTAATAATGATAATAATAATTAATAGAGGCATTTTAGTGACTCAGTTGGTTAAGTGTCTGACTCTTGATTTCAGCTCAGGTCATGATCTCGGGGTCTTGAGATGGAGCTCTGCATTGGGCTGGGTTCCGTGCTCAGTGTAGAGTCTACCTGAGATTCTCTCTCTCCCCCTTCCCCTCCCCCGGCTCCTGGGTGTTCTCTTGCTCTCTCGCTCAAATAAATACATAAAACTTCAAGTAATAATTATTATTATTATTAAAAGAATCTATTTTTCTTAAGAGATTCCTGTATTCTTTAGAAAAGTCCTAACTAGTTGGGTGGTTGTCTGAGTTGTGTTCCNTTTTTTTTTAAAACATCTTTTTTTTAATTTTATTTATTTATTTGACACACAGAGAGATCACATCATAAGTAGGCAGAGAGGCAAGCAGAGAGAGAGGAGGAAGCAGGCTCCCTGCTGAGCAGAGAGCCCGATGCGGNGCTCTGCATTGGGCTGGGTTCCGTGCTCAGTGTAGAGTCTACCTGAGATTCTCTCTCTCCCCCTTCCCCTCCCCCGGCTCCTGGGTGTTCTCTTGCTCTCTCGCTCAAATAAATACATAAAACTTCAAGTAATAATTATTATTATTATTAAAAGAATCTATTTTTCTTAAGAGATTCCTGTATTCTTTAGAAAAGTCCTAACTAGTTGGGTGGTTGTCTGAGTTGTGTTCCATGGTAATGAGTATGGTCCCTTCAAGATATCAGGAGTTAAATTCTTTTGCCTATGGCCCCACCACTGAGAAAGTATAAAAAGTTAATAGGGCCCATAAAAGTTTTGGAGTCATAGTGAAAAAAACAGCTTAATCCTAGCTCCAAAGTGATTACCCCTGAAAAAAAAAAAGAAAAAAAAAAGTCCCCAGAAACCAGCACGTAGTACTCCCAAAGACTGTAGAAAAGATTCAATGCTGTGTGAGGAAAGGAGAGTGAAGGCAGAAAAAATTAATTTCTAAAAGTGCACCAGACTTTTATTTTTTTTTATTTTTTTTTTAAAGATTTATTTATTTATTTATTTCACGGAGGGAGAGAGATCACAAGGAGGCAGAGAGGCAGGCAGACAGAGAGAGGGGGAAGCAGGCTCCCCGCTGAGCAGGGAGCCCGATGCGGGGCTCGATCCCAGGACCCTGAGATCATGACCTGAGCCGAAAGCAGAGGCTTTAACCCACTGAGCCACCCAGGCGCCCAATGTGCACCAGACTTTTAGCTTATCAGTTACTCACTTGCCCATGGTCCAAAACCAGTCACTGTGATGTCTGCCACAGTATGGGGAGGAGGAGAATCTACTTTTGCATTCTCTGTCCTCAATCACAGAAACTTCTGGCAAAATTTTGAAACTTGCAGGGGTCACTGACCCAGTCACCAGGACTCAGTGAAGGTCTTTCAATCCTAGTCACCATCTTAAAAGCTTTTTCATTTCATTTGCTTTTTGAGGCTCAATTTCCTGTCCTCACACCCACCCCCAGCACTGCACTTAGGGATGAGAATTGTCCAGGAGGCAGAACCGTTCCACTGTGACTAGTGTCACCTGCTCTGGAATGTCCCAGGCTTATCAGACAGCCTATGCTGGTAGGTTTTCCTATTACCCCCAGCTTGGTTTCTGTTAAAGAATCACCCTCTGCAGACCCTGCCTTTCATTAGCTTTTGGATATTCCAGACTTTAAGCAACACTTCTTTCTGTTACACATTTTTCTTCAACAAGGAAGAAGGCTCTGACATTGTATTTTTATCTGCTGTTCTGCTACTCTAAGAAAGCTCAAAATCGTTCAACTTGCTTCTTAAATTGATTCCTTCTCTACCACATGTATGACTGGCTATTCAGAAGATCTCAGAATCTGCTTTGCTTTTCATATCTTTTCATTTTTAAGCCCAATTATCTGCTTTTCTGACACAGTTTTCTCCAGGTCTTGTCCTACAAGGGCTCCCATCATGAGACATACACTCAGTGAGTTCTGGTGCTGCCCAAAACACCTGCTGTTAGAAGAGACCTTATGGACCTTCCCCTCCTGAGTGAAGTCATCCCAAGCGCTGCCCCGGCTTAGGAGCATCGAACCCAGACTGGAGCCTACCTACCACTGTCTTCTCCTCTCCGTGGGCATTATCTCCCTCATGCGAGAGAGGCTGTATCTCTATTCCCACTGAAAGTTAAGTACTTCTTTTTTTTTTTTTTAAGGCCGATTTTTTCCTTCATTCCCTTTCAAATCTGTCCAACTATTCTGTATCCATATGGTTAGTCCTCATTAAAGACTCCCTGTTTACAACCCTAAGAGGACATTTTCCAAGAGTTTGTTAGATCTGGGGTCCCTCAACGTAACCATTTCAATGAACTCTGTGATCCCGATACTATGCTCCAACGATATTTCTTTCGGACCCAGTCACCCTCTTCTACCCTAGAGCAATCAAAGGAAAAAAATCCCTCTGTTATGGTCTCACTTTCAAGAGCAATTGAGTGGGTATTTATTTTCTTTAATTTGTCCTATCTTTTCAGTCAGACCTCTAATATTTCAGTCATTCTCCTAAGAACATGTTTCTCCTCTCTGCCTCCAATTTAATTTGCCTGCTTGACTCTATTTTTCTTTTTCTTTCACTCTTCCCAAAATTCCTGCTCTAATAATAAGTCCAAACCATATTTTTAAACCAAGATATTCTTCTCAAATTACAAATAAGGCCATTCCAGAAGGCAAATGTATAAGGTACAACCTATTTTAATTTCTTCTTCGGACAGGATGCACAATAATTTCATTAACCTTTCTGCACTATTCACTATATACTAAGGTTATCCATTCTTTTTGTTCTTTAGTAAATTACTCCAACTTTCGAAGGGTAAAACCAAAATCCGGGTCTCTGAAATAAAAAAACCATTGTCAGGGTGATTATAATTAGCACGTTCAGAGCCCATAGGAGCCCACAAACTGGGACGGGGTAGGAAGCACTCAGTGCACAAGCCACGTGATTCCCAGCAGTCGGCGGCTCCAAAGGGCCTTCTCTTGGTGCTGAATGCTGCTCACATAAATAGGAACAGAACTGGAGGCAGCTGATGAGGCCCTGCATTTGTAAGCCAGGCATAAAATTCTACTAGCTATTTGTAGCCCACATGAACTTAGCTGCCTTTGCAAACCATCTCTAGACCTGGCTGAGAGCTACAATCCACGCTGCACAATTATCCCACCCACCAATGCCTATTGAGCACATATGCACAAGCTCTGCCACTTTTGATGTGAGCCTTAACATGGAGTAAAAGTTCTCTTTTTCTTAGGTAGGAATAAGCCATGGATCCGAGATACCAGGAAAGTCAAGCTTCAATTCAGCTCACTTAGCAATGACATTTAAGATTTACAGTTAGTTTGCACCCATGTCAGAAGACATCAAAATGAAAGTGAACATTGGAGAGAAAGATACTGGTCCTTCATAACCTTCTAATATCTGAGTGAGACGCAATTTTTATGCAGTGACCTGGATCAATTATTCCTTCATACAAAAAATTTCTTTTTTTTAAGATTTTATTTATTTATTTGACAGAGAGAGAGATCACAAGTAGGCAGAGAGGCAATGCAGAGAGGAGGTGGGGGGGGGGAGCAGGCTCTCCGCTGAGCAGAGAGCCTGATGCAGGGCTCCATCCCAGGACCCTGAGATCATGACCTGAGCTGAAGGCAGAGGCTTTAACCCACTGAGCCACCCAGGTGCCCCCATACAAAAAATTTCCATAACCTCTAAGGATTATCTTAAAATAAGAATATTTACCAAATGACATATCAAGAAAGTAAAGCACTGGATATACATTGGGAAAAAAAATTTGCAAACATAAAATTCAAGGATTAGTATCAATGATACAAATGAGAATGCCAACCAAACAGTAAGAAAAGGGCAAAGAACCCAATGGGAGAAATTAGACAAAGGACATGGAAAGGGATTCCAAAGAAGAGGAAACACATATGGCCAAAGAATTGAAGGGTTGCCCAATCTCATTAATAATCACAGACTGCAAATCTAAGCCATAGTAAGGTATCATTTTATATACACTCAATAAGCAAAAATCAACAAATCCAACAAACCAAATATTAGAAAGTACAGGCATCAATAAGATTCCTTATGCAGTGACATCAGTAACATGGCAGAATAGGGACTTCCCAGCCCACATCCTCTGACAAAAACAAGTATTTGGCAGCTTTTCCATTAAAGTGCCTTTATGGGAGGTCTGGGACCCAAGTAGGAGGCTGTATAACTCTGACAAAGTCCAAGACTGAAGAGGGTCACTATGAGAAGGCAGAACCACTGACTGTGGCCCCAGCCCCCTGTGGACTCAGCTCTAGTCCCACTTGTCCACAATGCTGCCCATCAGCCCCTTCTGCTAAGGCACTTAAGATGAGCCATGTCCCTCCATACCACCAGTAACAGGCCTGCTGGTCTTGGACCTGACTGCCATCCTGGAAGCAGCTCTGTGGCCTGACTCCAGCCCTGCCCTACCAAGGTCCAGCAAGAGTCCTGTACCCAGGGACCAGCCCGGTAACCCAACAAAAGCACACCTGAGACCCAGTGGAACCCACACCTAACCAGCCCATGATAACAGGCTGGCCAGACACAATCATATTTTTAAAAAACGAACATTCACATATTATAAATCCCAAAAATCTAATATGAATATAACCAATGAAGATCTTGTAAGTATATACAAGGTAGGATGTCAAAAAACTTCATAGCAGAATTGTTCATTATATTATAAAACACAAAACATTCAATGCTCACAACAGGGAAGTATATAAATTGTGGTAAATTTACAGTAGAATATTATGCATTAGTGAAAACAGGTAAACTTCAGCTCATGAAAAAAATAAGAATATTAGTAGAAAAACAGAATAGTAAAATGAGTCCCAGGGGACAATAAACAGCATGGTTTCAAGAGTCAAGACTCTAGAAAAAAACAACTAAACAACTAAAATAAAGCAATATATCGTGTAGGCATATATGATAAACACGCGTTCAGGAAAGTGGCTGCGTGAGGGGGACAGAAATAAAGACAGGTTAGGGAAATAACAAACATATAGAAGTTATAGTTAATGTTCTAATTTTCAGGTCAAATTTATGGATGTTAATTTATTATGAATTACAACTTTAATTATGAGGACCATATGAGTCAATAATAAAAGTGTGCCATGGACCAAGGATTCTGAGTATTTCAATTTTGTGAATCTAAAGTATGGTAAAAAAAAAAATATATATATATATATGCATAAATATATAAATCTAAGTAGATATACATAATGTTCATATACAGTAATAAATTATTTATGATAGCAGATAGCTTTTGCTTTCATTTGTAATTTTCTGAAAACTGGAAATGAGATATTTTAATTATGTTGATTCTTTAGAGTCTTCTAGTTAACATTATACAAGGTTCAACAGTATGTTAACAGAAAAACTCCATAATTATAAAATATGTCCCAGTACAAGTATTTAATAAGGAAATAAAAATTATATCACTTGAATTTCTGGAAGAAATACCTGAAACAAGTCTGGTATTAAAAGAATCATGAGAAAGTATACTATATTTTGCACACTATATTTTGCACACCCCCAAGAGATTCTACTAAATTTCTACCTGCAAATCTTGAAAGGATTTAAAAGTACTATTATATTTTTTTTGCTATGTTGCAGCTTTGTATTCCTAGTTAAAAAGGAAAAAAAAAATACATGTACAGTAGCTTCATTCCCCAGAAGTCTTGACATTAAATAGTACATACATTAAATACATTAAGTACATTAAATAGTACATTAAAAAGTACATAAAAATGAGACAAATTTCAGAGATAAAATTTGGGAGGTTCACCTTTAATAATGGATCATTTGAATCCATTTTTTTTTCCTGAAAGAAAACAGAAGTTTCAGACGAAATAAACCAAAAGCTATATAATAGCATCAAAGAACTCCTAAGGCAGTGAAGACTTAGGAGGACAAGATTAAGAAAAGAAGGAACCTCAGACTGAGGACCTGGACTTTGAGGACTGCTGTGTCCTGAGCATGTGTGCCCATTTTAATAGAAAACCCTGATAAACTGAGCAGAACTTTCAGTTCCATTCATGAGGCTAAGAGAAAAAAAAAAAACTGAAAATGAAGAAACAACAAAGAATAGGTAGGGGTGGTGATCTGATAAGCCATCCACTGGGCTGGGACTGCCAAGTTTCACAACCTAGGAATAATTAGAAGTTAGAAATAAAACAACTTTCATAAGGACAGAAGCCCAGTGTTGAATTATTTCAACCCTCAATTATATTAAAGTGAGCCGGAATTGCTAGTGTCCCTATCTACCTGCCAGAAACAAACATAAATTCTCTTTTGCAAAAGATAACATTGTCATAATCCTAAAATTATATTCAATAAATATTAGAGAAATAGTCACTGAGGGGATCATGAGACGAGCATTCAGATAAATACATCTAATATAGTCAAGTAAATAGGACAGAGCAAATAACTAAAGGCATAACAAAACTAAACCAATGGATAATTTAGAATCAGTATACTAGTTACAACAATGCAAAATATGGCTACTGAGAGAATTAGTGACCTGCAAGGAAGATATGAACAACTTACCCAAGCTGCAGTCTGGAAAAGAAAAAAAAGATGGAAAATATAGAAACAAATGTGCAAGTGATGAATGGCATAGTGCTGGAAAGGTATTACGTGCCTGTATTTGGAGGCCCAGAGGAGACAGCTAAAATGAAGACACAGTATTTAAAAATTGAAGAGATATTAGCTGAGGTGTGCCAAAACTGATGAAAACACATTAAGTCACAGATTTAAAAAGCACTCTGAACACTAAGCAGGACAATTACAACGAACATCCCACGTGGGCACATACCACTAAATTTGCTGAAAACTAAAAGCAGAAAAAATAAATCTTTAAAACAGTCAGAGGAAAAAATAATACACAGCCTTTTCAAGTGAATAAGACTATTCACCAAAATTGATCATTGATGAGAAGTAATCAATTTCTTTGCCGCCTTGAAAGGTGAGAGTGTAAATACACTTCTATCAGCCATGGATATTCACTATGCGAGTCTACCTGACAAAGCCAGTCAAGACGCTGACATTCTCATAGCCACGTAAGAATACCAACTTATTTTCACTTTGCCTCCAGCCAAAACTTACCCCTTTTCATAATTTTGACTATAAAAATCTATTTGGACTATTATATTTCCTTTATATTTGAAAGTCTTTTATTCCCTGGTGTATCATAAAGGCCTACTGAGAATTCCTATATGTTTCTTAAAAAAAAAAATCTTTTTTTACTTCTTTTTTTTTTTTCTTTCATCCCACAAGGAGTGACTTAAATAACATTCAAAATGCTAGGTAGAATTGACATTTCAGTTGAAGATCAGTGGTGCTAATGGATGGGAAGGAATCACAGAAAAGTGGTAACCCAAGTTCCTTCAGCCAACAGCATCATGGAAATAGCACTGAACTGAGAATCAGGAAGCTAGGTTCTATTTCTGGCTTGGTTCCTAAGTAACTTTAGGCAAGTTTCTTTGCCTTTCTTGGCACATTTCCTCATCTGTTGAAGGATCCCTTCAGTCCCCTCAAATTCAAATATTCTATTACATAATGCATACCAATACACACTTTTTAGCAAAACATATGTGATCTATATTCCAGGATATCTTCCTCTGCATTCTTCATTCAAGGTTATAGCCTTAAATTCTAGAAGATAAATTTTAAAAGATAGCAAGCAAGTGCTAAAGGCAGAAGTATGTGACCATTCTTGTCTTCCACTGCTGTTTGCTAACATGGTTGCCTGTACACATTAATAATGTACTCACTATTTAGTGGTACTTCCTATTAAGTTCCTAAGGTCTTTGAAATGTATACCTTAAAAGTATTCAGAACATTATCATCTTTTAATTCTTCTAAGAACTTATGTCATTTGCATATTAACTATTTCACTGAAATTTAATATGTTTAACAAAAGAATCAGACATCATATCATTTTTTCAATATCCTCCGATTAGGTCTTAGCACTATAGTAGTGATATCTAATTACTGAAACTTCAAACTCAAAAATGTCTCCATTTAGCAGATATTTCCAGAACTATACCATTACATGGACTGCTTATAATTTATTTGCTTAAACTGAATTGCTTGTAAATTATAATTTCACACAATCTGGGAAAACACAGAAATACCATTTTGAAAGATTTTCCTCAAAGAGACATTGCTTTATGTAACAGTTTCAGTGTGTTTCCTTGACAACATTGTTGCTAAGAATGTCTCTTTGAGGCGATAAAGAATCTGTGGTAAATGACTGATGTCTACTTTAAAAATAGAAGATGTGACTATGCCATGTGGAGTCAAACATGTCCCTATATTCATAAAACCAAGTATAAGTCACCAACATACTAGTTAACGCTGTACTGAATGTTTATTTAAAAAAGTGAAATTCAACAAATATGAAACTAAAAATTGGATAAAATAATGGAGTAAATTCTGGAGTAAACAGCTGTACTAATGCCACAGGTGCTTTACGCATAAATGATACAACTTTTTCAAAATGGTGACAAAACTGCCTCAAACTGAACTTATTCAACTTTTTCAAAATGGTGACAAAACTGCCTCAAACTGAACTATACTATAATGTAGTATAGCTGTGACCTCTACTAGGTGCTGAACTTTAATTGGTAAAGACTCCCTTGTAAAGGAATAACTAAATGAAGACAGCAGCATCTACTCTGAGTGGTAAAGAGAATCAGCATCTTGCCTTCACCTCACACCTAATATATTAAGACAGGGAGACACTTCAAGAGATGACTTCATCCCTTCTCTGGCCACAGCGTAAGACTAACAACCATCTATTTTCTACATAATTTCCCAAGAAGAATAGTTCTAATGCTGTAACCTAATATTTAATCTAATATATATGGCTGATGCTCCATTTGGGAGACATGAAAAATAAAAAAAACAGTTCAACTTTCCAATTGTGGGAGGAAATGCAGTAATAACATTTTTTTCTTTTGGTAATTTTTTTAAAGCACACGCACGCTAATCCACTACAGCTCAATGATAACATCAAAATGACACTTGAGCACACCTTCCTACCACTGGAACTGCTCAGCTGATAGGACAGAATGGGCAAAGACCATCACACCAAATTAGAAAGAAATGCTTATGTGTGTTACAAAATGAGATAAGAGAAGATGATACTGGCCTAAAATCATAGCTCTAAAATCCCCTTAAAGTATAAATCGGTCAAGATGATGCAGTCACCTCACATTTTATTAACCCTATCTACTCCAAAGAGAGAGAGATGATGGACAAATCATCTATAAAGAGAAAGGACACAAATTTAAGTATATTATAGGTATCTCTATCAACTTGAAGTGGAGTCCAAGCCAAAATGATAAACAGGAGTCAAAACACATTTTCTATACCTCAAATCTCGAAGCTAGCAATAAATGCTAGGGATCCCTACTAAAAGGAATTTTTAAAAATCCTCCACAAAAAAATAGCGTGCTGGATCCCTAACCCTAACATCCATCCAAATGTGAAGGAGGGCTGTAAACAACAACAACAACAAAATGCTACCAAATGTTGCCAGGAGCTCATGCTATGCTCCAGACTTAATGCGGCCAAACCAAATCTTTCAATGAATCTTCAATCTGCAGTTTTGTTGGAATAGAGTCAAAAGAACTATTCAAGCTGACCACGAAACCTCTAAACAGGAAAACTGAGTCCAGGAGGCCATTCATCAGCGTCCATGAAATTATGACTAAATTGTCAGATTGAAGGTAGGGTAAAATCCTAATCTCTTCACGGTCCTTAATAGTCACCTCTTTAGCTTACATTCTACAGTCTAGACTCACTAACATGCTGCTTCCCAATACCCTTCAACTAAAACATCAATGAATTTTCTATCAGCTCCCTAAACCTTACTATATCATAAGTACTTTATCTTTTCTAAAGTAGGTGCTAGTTTTACTTATTGTTTCATTTAATAGTGCCTATTAAATGTTGATAATGTAGCAAGTACTCTTTTTTACAACTCTATAAATGTTCGTTCATTTAGGAAATAGGGGCCCTAAAGCAAGATGTCAGCATCACAGGATACATCCTATGGGTAAGCCTGAGAGTATGAGTATGATACACAAAAGGATCCTGGGCATTTGAAGGGTGGATATTTGATGGTTTCCATGAGTGCTTGCTAAGTACCTGTCACATGCCAAACACCAGGGAGGGCTATAGGGAAGTGGTCAAAACTATTTTCTTATCTGCATGGCTGAACAGTTCCCACCAGAACCAGAGACACGAGAAACTCTAATCTTATATTAAAGGTCTTCACATATTCTTATACTTTCATCAGTAATGCGTTTAGCTTAGTTCTAATTATCGGCTCAATCATTCTCCAAAAACTCTTGGTAAAGTTCTAAGTTCAGGAATCTCTCCAGGGATTTTTATATAGGGATGCGGATAAGTAGATAGGGTGACACAGATAGAAACAGAGACAGAGATGATAAAGACAGACATATATAGAGATATGGATTCTATATATACATGTAGATATATAAAATACATCTATATGTAGATGTATACATATCTACATCTATGTAGATGTAGATAGATGTAGATAGATGGGTGGACCCAACCTGACTTCAGGTCAAGATGCCCTTGGAAAAAAACAAAGTAAGACAACCACCTTAGAGAAGACTGAGGAAATTAGGCTGGTTTTTATCCAGTTTGTCTCATGTTATGCATTCTACTTCTAAGTGTAGACTTCTAAGTGTACTTCTAAGTGACAGCACACTATAAGAATTCCAAGATGGCAGGCATTACATAGCAATATAAAAGAAATCTTTAGTTCTATCCTAAATAACACTGTGTGTCTTTTCCATTACTATTCTACATTTTATGCTTTTCTGAAAGAGAACTGATTTAGTTACATACAAAATAAATCATTGTCATCAGGTTTACGGTTCTTCGGTATGAATTGTTTTATGTAGTAATTTCTCCTTAATTGTGAGAATTTATTATAATTAACATAACCCTTCATAAGTGCACCTATTTCACAAAACAAAGTACTTATACAAAAACCACCTTGAGAGTCTCTTCATCAGTCTGTTCTTGAGATCCATGGGAATGACTTTTTCTTCAGTTTAACCATAGCGGATAAGGTATATTGTTACTGTGCCTAATTTTTCCTGTCCTCTGTCTAAAAAGAGCAGAAGAAACCTATACTTTATACCTGCATAGCACATTACATGATGCTGAGCATTCAGCAAGGACTCAATGATTGTCTTCATTACATTTGCCACCTACTAAATAATACTGGTCTTCAGTCTCCCTTTATTTCTTACCCATTCTACTATACAAACAAGTATTCACTGAGGACACTATTTTTCCCAGGCTATGGAGAGTCACAGGTGAACAAAACAGTCATGGCTCCTGCCCTCATGAAGTCTGCAGAATAATTCTTGGGAAAAAAATATGACTCAAAATAAATGTGTGACTCATTTCCTTGAATTAGTCTATTCCATCAAAAAGCTAAAATTATAAACTGTTTTCCCATAATCTATACACTCTCTTCAAAAACTAAACTATACCATCATTAATACCTACAGGTTTTACATTTTCGTAGAAAATATGAGTAATAATCACACATTACAAAAACTGCCATTTTATTGCAAAAATAAATCTCCTAAGTATTTACATAGACCCTGATAAGTTCTTCTGGCGTTGACACAACAGTGTTTTTAAAATCTTTTGATCATAACGTATCTTCACTGTCATTAAAACTAAGGAGTAACTGCCAACATCTCCTTAAAGTTCACATGAGTTATCATGACACCCTAATAAAACATGCCATTGTTCTCATTGTATAAAATTTTATAATAACCTCAAGACTTGGCCATTGTTGTATATTTTACCTGAAAATAAAACTTCCTCCCTGGTGGAAAAGATTCTTTTGCTTGAAGCTACCAGCAGAAACTGAAGGAAAACATTACTTCTATGATGGAGCTCTCAAAATACAATGGAAAAGACAAGATCAAAACAGTTTGTATTGGTGACCTCATTCCTACTAAAGTCAAGGACCTGTCTAAGCCTTTGTTAGTGCATAAGCTGAAGGCAAAAACTCCCCCCACCCCCGGGGGGCACTTGCTCCTATGAAGTAGCTATAGGGAACTCAAAGGTCATCATCAATAAATACAGCAACGTTACTAAAATCATCACTTTCAGTTGTAGGAGAAGACAAAAGAGAAAGGAAGACATAGATGTTTAAAATCCTACAGACTGCTCTTGCCTAAAAACATACAAATTGGTCTTCAAAAATAAATTCAGATTTGAATAACTAATGTATACATTTCCTTTCAAACTTCTGCGTCTGAGTGTCCTTCCTAATTATATGTTCATCCACAGTGTCAAATTCTTCCAAAGTCTTTTTTAGTTGTTAACAACCTATGCTGCATCTCCTCTTAATTACCGTTCATGTACCCCTCAGTGTGAGTAATGCCTCAAGCAGATGGCGTCTCCTCCTATGAAGCAAGCATTTGGCCAAACAGCACGACAGAGCCAATTTCTGAAATTTGACAGGTACCTTTCAAAATGGTTGCATCTCTATATCATAATTTCTCAGGTACAAGGCATCTTTGAGACCATTTTGTCACATTTCAGTCTTTCCCTCACCCCCAACCAGCACCACATTAATACAGAAACATACGTCAAGAATTAAGGAATTCCAAAACTTTCAGTTATGAAAAAAAAAACATATTCATACAATGTTCTACTCATGCCATGTATGTTTAATATCAAACTCAACGAAATCCAATATAAACCAAAGGAACTATTTCTAAGATTCAAATACAAAGAGATGTCATTTAAACTATACCCTTCTTTTTCCCATTTGCAAAGCTCTATCCTTGGAGAGTATATTATATAATCATTTTCCATTATTACTCTTTTCTATATTACCATGAACTAGTTTTTCTTGGGTCCATGCAAAACATTACTGCTCCTAGTGATTATCTTTTGAGGTGATCACCAATAGCATTAGTCACAGTCACCAGTACATATTATAGTAAAAAGTTAAAAACTACTTGATGTACTTTGTCATTTTCTAATATAGCAAGTGGAGCAATTGAATGTAATCATGTTATAACAAGGTGTATAGATTGGACAATAGAACATTCTAATGGAATTAAATTTCCATTTTGTAAAGGCAATATATGAGCCGAGTTGGGAAAGATAAATGTTTAGAAACCATAAATAATCCTTTCAAACCACGACAGGCAATTTTCCCTGCACACAAATGGATGATTTTTAAATGAACAGAGATTCACTTTTTGGCAAGTACTTCACAAAAGATCCAGTTGATACCATCAGAAATTATTCAAGTGAATATAGAAATGGCCATCCTAGGAATGTTCCCACACTAGGAAAATTTTCCCAGCCAATGAAAATATTTTTTATCAAGCAAAGCTCTTTTATTTTGATTCTCACAACTAATGATTTCCTATAAGTATACTATCACACCAAAACCTAACCCATAAAGAGATATGCAAAACAGGGTACAGAAACGTTCAAAGACACAACACTACTGGACACTCTTAATCTCACTCTCTCTAGAACCTACAGTTCCACTTTAGTAGAGAAGGTACACATTCTCACCAGGAGGTACCTGAGCTAAATAAGGAAGAAGATAAAGATTATTTGCCCTTTGCTTGCTCATATCCCCCTACCTTCCCTTTTTTCCAAAACCCAACTTCACGGCCTTTCTTCACTCTTCATTTACTCAGAACTATTTTTTAAGTACTATGCTGGGAATTTCCCTCAAAAGTGAGGACTCAAAGGAACAACAGTAAACAGTACAGTACCTCTCATGGAATGTATGATCTAGCCCAGGATATAAACCTAAACTGTTAAACACAAATAGAAGTGAAATTATTACCACGATGAAGTGCCATGAAGGGGAGGAAGGTATATGTTGGTATGTTAGCTCATTGCAGGAACACTTGCTGCTGTCAGGGAAGAAGGTAAAGTCTCTCTGAGGCAGTGATCCTTTCGTAGACACAGGAATTTGTTAAAAGTAATTCATGGGATGCCTGGGTGGCTTAGTTAAGCCCCTGCCTTCGGCTCAGGTCATGATCTCAGGGTCCTGGGATTGAGTCCCACAATGGGCTGCCTGCTCAGGGGGAGTCTGCTTCTCCCTCTCCCTTTGCGCCTCCCCTCTGCTCACTCTCTTTTCTGCTCTCTCTCTCTCTCAAATAAATTTTAAAAGCTTTGAAAAAAAAATGTCTAATTCACATTCAAGGCTCATTTCTCACCTGTGTGCAGAAGGCTTGCAAATTAGCAGGTCCAGCTGGACCCTTTCCTTAGACTCCAGACTCATCTCCCCAGTTGTCTTCTCGACAACTTCACCTTAAAGATACATGAAAGTTATGTCCAAATCAACTCCTGAGTTGCCCTCCTTCCTGGAGTGAATTGGATATAGAATACAGGGATAAAGGAGGTATGGGGGTAACTCTAGGTTTCTGGCCTTGGTAATGTACCGAATGACATTTACTGAGAAAGAAAATAGGAGAGAAGGACTAATTTTGATGAGCGAGTCAGGTAACAGGGAGGAGGACCATGTGACCTGGGAAAATCACAATATTCCTGAGCTTCAGTTTCTTCTTTTATAAAATAAGAATAATAAAAGTTGAAATGCTTTGATGTTAAATAGCCTAGAATTTCTATTTTTGTGGAATTCATTACAAAAGAGAAAAATGCTTAAGTGACATAGTTTAATTAAAAGTAAGTAGGTTCTAAATTACAAAATGATTATCAGATAATTATGAAATATTATGAGACATATGACATCCAATATAGCTATACGGAGGAAAAGAATAAAATCCAAATTTATATCAGCTAATTTTAGGGAAGAAATGTATTTAATTATGCCTCAAGATTTAAAACATATTATTTAATAGTCTTCCCAAAGAAGCAAGCTATGTAAATAACATATGGAGTATAATCTCATTTATTAGAAAATGAAACAAATCTTTATAATTACATATGATTCAAAATGCATTGAAAAACAGGCCACAAAGCAATCTACCAAACTATTTACAGTGGCTAAACATGAGGAGGTCAGTGGGTGGGAAAAGAGGGTTATATATGGCAAAGGTCTGCTGATGGGAATTAAGTAAAGGAAAAGCAGGTAAGAGATAAAGGCACATAGTGTATTGGGGTAAATCGGAAGGGGAGGCAAACTATCAGAGACTGTGGACTCTGAGAAACAAACTGAGGGTTATTGAGGGGAGAGGGATGGGGGATGGGTGAGCCTGGTGGTAGGTATTAAGGAGGGCACATACTACATGGAGCACTGGATGTGGTGCATAAACAATGAATCTTGAATCACTGAAAAATAAAATTAAAAAAAGAAAAAAGAAAACAGCAGGGGTCTTAGAACCAGAAAAAAAAAAGAGAGATAAATGCACATATGAACTGTATGTTCTATATGATTGTGTGTTGCTTGAATTTTTATATGACTTTTTAAAATCTCATTTACATAAATAAGACAAATTATGAATAACCAAAATTCTGGATTCAAGGAGAAAAAGTAAACATCTGCATTCCATCAAAGACTCTGTGGAAATGGTATCATAAACATACAAAATAAATAGCCTATAACAATGCAAAAAAAAAAAAAAAGGCATGGTCATTAGCCCAACAGATTTCTAGGAGGAAGAAAGAAGATTCAAGGAAATGGATGGTATAAAAGTCCTGCCTCGGTCTTCGTGTAAAGGTGGGAGAAGATGGATGTCCCAATTCAAAGACAGTCAGGCAGAGAGAGAATTCTTTCTTACATTTGCAACAATGTGGATGGATCGAGAGGGTATTATGCTATGTGACATAAGCCAGACAGAGAAAGGGAAAGAGCAGATGATTCCACCCATATGTGGAATTCAAGAAATAAAACAAAAGAACAATGAAAAAAGAGACAAAGCAAGAACAGACTCTTAAATACAGAGAACAAATGGGTGGTTGCCAGAGGGAAAGGGGGTCAGGATTGAGTAAAATAGATAAAGAGAATTAAGAGCACACTACCATGATGAGCACTGAGGAACATACAGATTGTTGAATCTGAATTATATCGTACACTGGAAACTAATAAAACATGTATGTTAATTTACTCCCCCCCCCGCAAAATTTTTTTAAGTAATACATTTCACATGTATTTCAAAACTATTTTTGTGATACAGTTTATATTTCATGAAATGCTCAAATCTTAAGTGTATCATTTAATCAAATTTGATGACTAAATATCTAGACACAGAACATTTCCATACCCTAAAAAATTAAAAATATTACAATTTAGAAAAACAATAGAAGAGAGAAGAGGCACAGAGGGAGGAGCTGTGCAAGGGAGATAAATTCTCAATTTTAGGAACGTAGGTAAGGTTAGAGGCTATTCTCTAATGATCATAAATCATAAAAATATAATAAAAAAGAAGTATATTATTTGGAGTTACGGAGGTAATGACAAGAAGAACTCAAAACGGAAACAGTTAAAGTAAGTTCATTGCCTTTGGGGAGCAGGACTGGGGGCAGGATGGAGTGAGGACAACAAACTCATTTACTATAAATTACTATCATTCAAAAAACATTTTAACACAGACATACGTTGCTCTGACAAAAATGAAGCTTTAATGACTTTAAAAAGAAAGTTTTAAAATTTTTAAACCTTTAATATTGTAAGAGTCATTTCATGAGGAGCCCAGCAAAGGTGCCTTTCAATGGGTCTCATTCATCTAAGAGCAGCACAGAACCATACCAGAGAGGGTGATGCCTCTAGGTAGTTGGTCCTTTCACTAGAACTTCAAAGACCTAAAGAAGATAAAATAAACTTGACATATCCCTTAGCACAGTGGGCTCACAACTGAGGAAAAAAAGCTGCCTGTAAAGAAGTGAGAGAAGGTGTCCCGTGGTGAAAACAGTGAAAATACTTCTCAACAAGGGACACTAAGCGAGAAAGATTAACACTGGATTTTGGCCATTAGGATGAGTGAAAACTAAGAGGGGGGCAAAAGAAACCTGGAGAGGCTGTGGATTGTGCCACAACTCAAGTACGTATGTGGGCAGCAAGAAGAAACACAGAATCATCTTGCCTTACCTCCTCGAAACCTGCAACATGTCACAGATTTGTAATGATCAGTGAGTTGTGGTAAGGAGACGAGTTGCACTGCACTGCCATTAGTGGCTTTCAGTTTTGCCAACAGGAGAGAAAAAAGAAAAAGAATTCAGAGTTCAAAGACCCAGATTCCATATCCATGTTTTGCAACTTACCGAGCAGGGGACATTGGCCAAATAATGGAATTTTTCTGAAACTTGTTTTCCTTTTCTGTCTGTGCCTGTTTCCAGTTCTATTATGCATAATACATAGTGACAGGGACAAGAGCGGCAGTAACAACAAAAAGAAAAACTATCTCAACATACCTGCCGGCTTAATTCTAAAAATAATAAGGTATGATGTTTAAAAAAAAGGGGGGGAGAGGGCGCCTGGGTGGCTCTGTGGGTTAAAGCCTCTGCCTTCAGCTCAGGTCATGGTCTCAGGGTCCTGGGATCGAGGCCTGCTTTGGGCTCCCTGCTCGGCGGGGACCCTTCTTCTCCCTGTCCCCCTGCCTGCCGCTCCCCCTGCCTGTGCTCTCTCTGGGACAAATAAATAAATAAAATCTTTTAGAAAAATGTTTAAAAATAGTATAATATAATGGTTCATTTTATATGTCAACCTCACCAGCTACAGAGTGTCCAGATTAAACATTCTTTCTGCATGTGTCTGTAAGGGCGTTTCCAGATGAGATTAGCATTTGAGGTGTGGACTTCTGATGGTGGGCATAATTGTTTGAGGGCCTGAACAGAACAAACGGCAAACAGAGTAGGAATTCATCTTTTTTTTTTCCTCTGCCTTGCTGACTGAGCTGGGACAGATGGCCTCCTCTTCAGCCCTGAGCTGGGCTTTACACCATCAACTCCCCTGGTCCTCAGGCCTTTGGACTGAATTACACAACTGGCCCCAGCTTGCACAAGGCAGACACTGAGACTTCTCAGCCTACCGAATTTAACTCTGGCCTACAATTTGCTGCTCATACCTGCCAGGTATTATTACACAGGAACATCAATAATATAACTAACCCCTCGCTATCGCTTAGAAATATAGTTGACAAAACAATTTCTCCTGTATTCTGGAGGAATTTATAATTTTAGGGGTGGGTAGGTAATTTTATTAAAAGAGAAATTTATTGCGCAGAAGGAAAAAAGTGATGACTCTGTGAAATAAGTTTTTAACATGCAGTAACAGGTTTTATAGACTGAAAGTTATGACTAACTTTATTGCTTTATGTTTACTTAGCAGAAATGAAATGTGTTGATTATTTCTAGAAAATAGGTACCATTCAACTGGGCACTGGGAACACAAACAAGACAGAGAAGTAGACTATCTATGTAGGGGGGTTATATTCCTGGGACCGTAAGCATTAGGTGAGACAAGAACACCATGTCAAGTTTAACTAATTAGGGCAGAAGTTCCAGCATAGTGACAAGAATAGGTCAAGTCATCTGGCAGGATTAAGTCCCACAGTCTCCAAAGCATAATGTAATGAAGGCTGATTTCTCACAGAAAGTCTGCCTTGGGTCCAAGTGCATTTCCAAGGCTCTGTCTTCCCTATGAGGTCAGCCATCAGGCTGCTTTCATCCTGTGTCTCCATGATCAAGATGGCAGAGAAAGAGAGACTCTTGCTTTGATAAATCAGTACCTTGGCCCAAACATGACTCAGATCGTCTCCACCCATCACCCATCTGCCATGATTAATCACATGGCCCTGTCCAACCTGAGGTAAGCTGAGAGGGGCACCGTCCACGGTATCTGAAAGCACAGAAGAATCAGATATCTACAGACGCTAATAAAGCTTAGAAGAACAGGTATCATTCTCCACTGCTCTGCTTACAGATTAAGCTGTGCCATTAATGATAATATTTTGCAAATGAAGTAAACAGAAATCAGCAGCAAAACAGAATTCTAATCAGCTAAATCTGGAGGGAAGATCTCGGGAAGAATCCAGATTTGAGAGCCCAATGGATTAAGGGAATCTTGAATAATAAAGATATACTGTTCTTTCACTGATAAGACTATGATCAACGGGGCGCCTGGGTGGCTCAGTGGGTTAAAGCCTCTGCTTTCGGCTCAGGTCATGATCCCAGGGTCCTGGGATCGAGGCCCGCATCGGGCTCTCTGCTCAGCAGGGAGCCTGCTTCCTCCTCTCCCTGCCTCTCTGCCTACTTGTAATCTCTCTCTCTGTGTCAAATAAATAAAATCT
>LNAC01000462.1:322265-354135 GCA_002007465.1 Ailurus styani
AAATCAAATGTTCCTGAACCCCTGCCACATCTCCTCTTTATCACCTTGAAGGAAGTCATTCATGAGTTGCTGACAGCCAAGGAAGCTACTGTTTGGAGGGCTCTGTCAGCACCCTGCTTCTAGCAAGGAGGATCCCCCCACCAAAAGGGAATAAGAAGCCACTACTTAAGATAAGAGGAAAAAATAAACAAGGACATAATAGGAACCTGAAATGGAGGATGAGGTTACTTTGAACAAAGCTTGAAGGCAAAGAAAAATAAGAAAAGGAAGAATATGAATAAGAGTTTGTGGAATTTTTCAAACTACAATAGTGGCTGTGTCTTACCAGTTGCCTCTAGATCTAGCATAAGGCTCCCTGGATGGCATTTCAAGGAAAAAATACAAATATAACTTAGGTGACTACACTTGGCTTGTGTTTGTTTGTTTGGGGACGTAAGACTAGAAGTTTGCCTCGGTTTATATGGCTGATAAAGAAGAGAAGTCAGGATTGTGTGGGGCGTTTTCTGTGCTGTTTGTAAATGTGCACTTATGTGCTGGTAGCTTTTATGGTAGCTTCTGATTCAAGGTCGTTTATTTATACTCACATCAAAAACATTTTGAGCAATAGGGATATACCAAAAAAGTTACAGATTATATCACTAAAGTCCCTTCTGACTCCTAAGACATAAGTGTGTTCCCTTTAGGCTTGGTTTTTAATATCTTTTGCAAAGGCAAAAATTCCTTTTTTACAAAGTCCTTTTTTTTTTTTCCTTTAAAGCCACTTTCATACAAGTGAGCTTTTTCAGTAACAGAGGACTATTTGCCTCATGTTTAGAAAGTCATTCTTTGGCCCTGAGGGACCATTCCGCTACCTGGTATGGAAGGATTAACACAACTTAGCACGAGGGAAAGCAACCTAGTGGGGCCTGAAAAATCCTCACAGTCACAACCCTGCAGAGACCATCTTCTTCTTTCAATACTCAGTAGCGAAGCAGAAGTTACAAATTGATTCCTTCCATATTCTACCTTCTAACTGCTTTATAGTTAAAAAAGTTACCTGGCCTCCAGGAGGCCTCAATTTCCTTACCAGTGAATTAAGACCACTGAATAAGATACTCCCTGTGGAGCCTTACTACAGGAAAAAAATCTGTAATTCCATGACGTGGGACTGCCTAAGGAAGCATGTGGATCAACGGCCAACAGCCCCTTTTCCCTTTAAGTCAACATAAACTACCATTTCAAGATGTAATCCCTGGATTCCTGGTGTGACAGTGGTGGTCTTGGGAGATCGAGGGACACACGATGTTCTGGGGAAGCACATCACATGAGTTTAGTAATTGACATCCAGCTTTATCCGTAAAGAAGTACAAGGAGAGTCCTGGAAAGCCAGGAACCTATGGGCACCAGGACTGAGGAAAGGCAAAGGCAAAGCTCACTCCTCTCCAACCTCCTGAAAGCAACACTCAGGTTACAGCCAACCCCAGATGGAGGCAAAAGTTGAAGGCCCCATCACATCCACTGTGCTAGGTGCTGACTTCCTCACTCTACTTTTTATCCATTGAACGTGATTTTCCAAAGCCTTCCCTGCCCATTTGCCCTCCTCACTAGATCATCTCAGTGAATTCCTATAGGTCCTGCCATACCAGAACTCAAAACATTGTAAAAGCACATTCTCGTTCTTTCAAGTCACCCTCTGTGCATGCTTAAGCCCCTCTGAAACCTCAAGCAGGTTATGACTCTCAATTAAAGAACTGCTGTTTCTAAGAAACTCCAGATCTCTTAATATATTCAGCAAGAGTTCATTAACAAGTAAAGTCAAGGCCTGACAGATTATTGCCTTTATACAAATGACCTTATTAACCAGCACAGTTAACTATATATTTGGTAGGCACTGAGCATTTCCTTAAGGAAGCTTCTACATAACCTGGTGATCTAAATTAATAGATTTCTACTAAACTGCTTACATGTTATTACTGGTGAATCTCATTAGCTGGTCAATGAATGTGTTAAATTATCAAAACGAATAGGCTGTACCAAACATAATAACTATATGTTGCATAGATGCTCTTTGTTATCACTGAGTGTTTTCACCTAATAGAAATATTTTTGATCTTATGCCTTGCTAATCTCTAACAAATTGCTTCTTTATGCTCTATGTTGGATTTCCTCATCAAATGCCACTGAATGCATTCCAGATAGCTTGATTTTTGCTTTATTATTACTTAAAAAGCCCTATGAGGATTAACTTTGGCATTTAGTTACTTCTTTCACTCAGCCAACATTTGTCAAGATCTTCTATGAGCTCTGGGTAGCTGTTCCCTGAACAATTGCAAGGGCCTCCTCTAACTAATCCAACCAAAGTAACCTTAAATCTTCCAAACTATTTTCCACACTGAAGCCTGAGGCTGTGGCTTCCCAATGCTCTTAAGACAAAACCCAGAAAGCTTATCTTGGCCACAGGCCCTGCATGGTCTGGCCTCTGCCTACCTTTCCAGCATTGTTCAGAACCACATTTTCCCTCATTCTCTAGACCTCATCACAACCATGTTATTTCACATCCTCATACTTGCCAGGGGTCCTCCTGCACCTCATCTTTGAAACTGTTATCTGCTTTGCCTAAGATGCCCTTCCAGCATATTTGTGAATCAACTCCTCCTCGACTTTCAAATCTCAGATCAAGTACCACTTCATTAGCAAACTCACAGCCAACCTACCAGAGTGGGTCAATTATCTAGAATACGCTCTTGCCACTCCCTCCCTTTGTCTAAATGATCACTTTTGCAATGCAGAATTTACTTTTGTGATAAGAGTCTCCCCTACTAGACTCAAAACTCCAAGAAGTCAGGATCATCATTTTATCTCCATTAAAAAGCATACTGATTGGCACATAATTGGCTCTCAATAAATCTGTACCAAATAAATAAACCATAAATATCAAAATCCTTGAAATTTCTATATGATTAAAAACAGAAACAAAAACAAAGCTTTGCACAAAATGACAGGCTGGGTGTGATGGAAATCTACCATTTGTGGCTGCCCAAAGACCTTTAAACGTCCCCCATTTTGACAGTTCTCCATATTGTTGACCCCCCCAAAATCTTGCCAGGTTCAATCCAAAATCTGTATTTCCCAGCATTCCTTTCTTCTAGCATGTAGATTTCTGACTAGTTTCCATCAAACATACACCAACAGGAGACGTGGAAGGCAGATTTGAAGATCATGAAGCTAATGGGCTCTTCTAGCAACAACAGTTATGAAGGCATTTGATATTCTACAGTATCCATAGTTGGTGCTCTGATACTGGGTCCTGGCTTTGTTGACATTGAGCAACAGGTAGAGGCAACAGCGGGGTTTATGCAAGACTGGGCTGACATCAGGGAAATACAAATCAAAACCATAATGAGATACCACCTTACACCAGTGAGAATGGCAAAAATTAACAAGATAAGAAACAACAAGGATGGCAAGGATGCAGAGAAAGGGGAACCCTCTTCCACTGTTGGTGGGAATGCAAGCTGGTGCAGCCACTCTGGAAAACAGTATGGAGGTTCCTCAAGACATTGAAAACAAAGCTACTCTATGACCCAGAAATTGCACTACTGGGTATTTACCCCAAAGATACAAATGTAGTGATCCGAAGGGGCACGTGCACCCCAAAGTTCAGAGCAGTAATGTCCACAATAGCCAAACTGTCAAAGGAGCCGAGATGTCCTTCAGCAGATAAATGGATAAAGATGATGTGGTCCATATATACAATGGAATATTACTCAGCCATCAGAAAGGATGAACAACCACAATTTGCATCAACATGGATGGAGCAGGAGATTACACTGTGTGAAATAAGTCAAGCAGAAAAAGACAATCATCATATGGTTTCACTCAAAGGTGGAACATAAGGAATAGTGCAGAGGACCACAGGAGAAGACAGGGGAAAAAAGAGAAGGGGGGGCAATCAAAGGGGTAGATAAACCATGAGAGACTCTGGACTCTGGGAAACAAACAGGGTTATGGAGGGGTGGGAGATGGAGGAATGGGGAGGATGGCTATTAGGGAGGTCATGTGTGATGAATAGCACCGGGTGTTATACACAACTAATGAACCACTGAACACTACAACAAAAACTAATGATGTACTATATGTTGGCTAAGTGACTATAATAATTTTAAAAATAAAAAAAATAAAAAAAGACTGGGCTGAGAGGAAGCTGGGCATTTCTCTCAGCTGTGCCACTTCTAATTGTATGGCCTTCAATGACTATGATTTGCTAGTACTCCCAGAAACGAAAAAAGTGAATTGATTCCCCTCTACCTTCAGCTAGCTAGAACAGATTATGCTGTCTGCCCAGAAACCCTCAACTGACACCCTTGAAGAA
The DNA here is from genome assembly GCA_002007465.1 of Ailurus styani. Lineage (NCBI taxonomy): Eukaryota > Metazoa > Chordata > Mammalia > Carnivora > Ailuridae > Ailurus > Ailurus styani. Next base: position 326,617 of record LNAC01000462.1, read on the forward strand.
AATACTTGCAATGTGTGCACAGCAAACAAAAAATTTCCATAAGGAGCTTCCACAAATATAACGTATAAACAAGCCAAAAGAATATGAATAGACAATCACAGAAGCACATAATCCAAAAAACATATGTAAACATGCACAATCTTATGTACAGAGAAATACAAATTTAAACAATAATGGAATATTGATTTTTATTTATGAGAATAACAAGTATGTGAAAGGTTGAAATATCCAACATAAACAGGGACACAGAGAAATGGGTGATTTCATTAATGATTGGAAAGAAGAGAGAATTTGTAGTCATATATTTAATCATTATCATCAAGGTATAAAACAGGATAAAGATACACGCTATTATCAGTATGATTCAAAATTGTTTCAGAAGACCTAGACAATGTGACAAGACTGGAAAAAAAAGTAAGAATGTGTCAAAACTGGACACAAATAATTTCAATATGTTTCACTTGCATACGATGTAATTTTCTACCCAGAAAAGTAAACTCAATCAAATATTCTACTTAGTAAGAATTTAGTGAGGTAATCATATATAAGGTAAATACCCACCACAAAAAAAATCTATCTTTCTTTTATTTCAGGAATAATTAGAAATGATAACACCAGATCCAAAAGCATTAGATGCCATATCTAAAAGCATTAGAAGTCACTATAATACACAGAAAAGATTCTAAGAATACATAAGGCTTCATGAAAAACCAACTCTAAAATATATTGATAGACATTAAGAAGAAAATCTACATAAATAACACAGAGACAAAGCTCTGTGTTTGAGCATGTTTATTCTATCAGTATATGCTGGATCAAAAAAGAGAACTGGAAACAATTACCCATCTGTGGGAAATAGGATGTAATCATCATTGTGATACGTCAACACAATGGATACTTTCCCAGCCAGAAAAAGAAAAAACTGTTAAAAAGAATGAGATAGAAAGTCAGAAACAGAGAGTGAGTGGTGGCTACTTGGGGCTGGAGTGTGGGAGAAATGGACAGATACTGGTCAGAGGGTACAAACTGCCAGTTATAAGATGAATAAGAGATCTACTGTATACTATGGTGATAATAACACTAAGTTAGTAATAGTGTATTGTATACTGGAAAGTTGCTAACTGGGTAGATCTTAAATGTTCTCACCACAAAAAAAAAGGGGGGGGGTCATTTTGTGATGTGATAAAGGTGTTAGCTAACCCTACAGTGGTAATCATTTTGCCGCAAGTGTTTCAAAGCAACATGCTGTATGCCTTAATATCTCACAGTGTTCTAGGTCAGTATCTCAATAAAGGGGGGGGGAGAAGGAGGTGGTTCTCTAGTTACTGACATGAAAAGTCTTCAGCCAGATTGTTATTTTTGTAAGATGTAGGACAAAGTATGGGATCTAGCTTTCTGTTTAAAAACACTGGATGACTATATACATGCAGAATACAGACAAATTCTACAAGGATATTGCGTCAGATATCTCTTGTGCACACCTCACCACGACTTCTTCCTATGGCCACTGCTGTCCTGGACATTTCCACACAGGCTTTGACACAGGCCATTTCCACACAGGTCACAAGTACAAGGTGACCACGCCTCACTTCAGCCCACACTGGGCACACCTAGGCTTCCTACACTGAGGCACACAGTTCTGAGGCACATTTTGCATCACCCCTTATTATCTGGGGATGCCAAGGGACAAGCCAGAAACTTTCACTTTTTGCTTTACCCACTGTATGTGGTTTAATTCTCTTTTTAAAAAGTCATTTTTGTAATTTATTAAAGCACATAAAATATAGAAAATCAAAAGAACCTGTTAAATTATGAATTAGATAGAGGGGGTAGAAAAGGAAAGAGTCTAGCCAGATGGATGAAGAGAAAGACTGCAGAGCTCTTTATAAAGACTGAAAACCCAGGAGTAGTGGAATTGGAGGGGAGGATGCAGTTGTTCTTTTTTTTTAAGATTTTACTTATTTGACACAGAGAGAGAGATCACAAGTAGGCGGAGAGACAGGCAGAGAGAGGAGGAAGCAGGCTCCCTGCTGAGCAGGGAGCCCAATGTAGGACTTGATCCCAGGACCCTGAGATCATGACCTGAGCTGAAGGCAGAGGCTTTAACCCACTGAGCCACCCAGGCACCCCAGGGAGGACGCAGTTTAACTTAGACAAAAAGAGTTGAGGCACCTACATCCAGGTAGTAATGCGACAGTCTCAAGAATCTTTTTCCCATCAGGCATAGGAAAGAAGGGCCTAGGATATTTAATCATATAAAAAGAAGCTAGATGCTTATTCTGATAACCTGTTCAAGTTAGATTTAGTCAAAATGAGCTTTTAAGCAATAAGTAAAATTAATGACATCATAAGACTTCAAAGGAAAAATTTATAAAACTAAAAAAAATACTAGATTTGCTCTAGTTTTATAATTCTGCTCTTATGGAAATGGGTTTATCACTTAATTCTTAAGTTTCTCAGCATAAAAACTCATATTGATGTGGCTGAGTGCTTGGCATGTGTTAATGCTGTGAGGGGAAAACAGTCCTCTGCAAAACGGTGAGAAGGGTCAAGCTTGTTTTCAGTCCTTTCCGCCCCACAAACCAAGCCATTACACCTCCCTTCTAGATACCCAATGACCTCAAATTCTCTCTACCTCCACCCCATCAAAATAAATTCTCAGGACATTATAATAAACTTATTTAAAACAAGGTGTAAATTTGTGATAATCCTAATAAATTATCTCCCCAAAGGGTACTTGCATTTTTACAAGAGAAAAACCTTAGGAAAAAAAAAAATTCAGATATTAGCCTCGATTGCTCAAGTAGGCAGAAGGAGAGACTTTTTCAAATCCTAGAATTTACATGAGGCGGTTAGCTAACTCATCTATTATTTCTACAACTATGTGTAGTGTTCAGACTTGCAGAACAAATACATAGCAAGGTGGAAGAATGAACTATTATTTTCTCAAAGAGAAAAGTGAATGTTTCATAATTGTTCATCTTGAATTAGCTAGCTTCCTGTCTCTCCTGGTCTGGCTACTTTTCCCCATGTCCCAAAGGCCCAATCTTGAAGTTGTCTGCATCACCTAGAATTGGGCAGGGCATTTTTTTTTTTTTAACATAGGAATAAAACAGTAACTAGAAGCACCAGTTACCGTGTCTACAAGAGAGTTGAAAACGAAAATACGCTTCTTTGCTTCATAGCTTGATCACTACTATTTCCTAAACAAAGGATTATAAGTACTTTGTTTTTCACATTAGACAACCAAGATAGACGTAAGGTCATTTTTTCTTTGAAATATATCACTCTTCAAATAGATTGTGTACTCAAAGGAGTAAAACATATGAGGTTTCTGTCCCTTGCACAGAGGTCAGCAAGAAACATGCAGTTCTGACTCATGGCTGAATTACAGGGCAACTGCCAAGGATGACTTAAAAAAAAAAAAAAGGGCTGGGACACAGCTAAATTGATTCATTCAAATCCTAACCCAATTCTCATTCAACCTAAATTTGGTAGAATATTTTTCAAAAAGTAAGGAAATCTATCCCACAAGCCCTGCAAATACCAAAAATTGAGGATTAGGAGTCCTATTTCCCATACAAGCCGTGTGCCTTCAAAGGTCTTTACGTTGAGGCAGACTGCTGAATTCCCACTACTTGTGCTTCTACTAGTGGTTGTGGGCTTCCATGCTCCCACCTCCTCCAAACTCCACAGAAGACACAGAGTCAGAGCAAACAATTTTTATTCCACCCCTCTTTTGTTCCTTCACATGGAATAGAGCCAGCTTGCCACACCAGCAAGTCACAAGATCTAGACTTGGACGTGAGGGGGAAATAGTAGGAATCACGTTTTGTCTTTGGATCCGAGCTTCCAGTCTCATTCCAACTTGAACACTAATAAAGCTGCTGCTGCTGTTCTTTTACTCTCACTAGCCCAAGAAATGAATAATCACGCTCTCCAACACACCTCTAAACTAGATTAAATAAAGCATACTTCAAGCTTTCAGTTTTACACTTTTGAGTCACTAATCATAAAGTTTCTTTGAAAAGACACTCTTTAAAAGGTCACAAGAGTTTTCAGCTATAAAAATAGGTCTAGAGTTCTCAAGTCTCTGACGGAACTTAATCCAGATGCAAGAATATCTGCTAAGCTAGGAAATTGCCTATACCCTAAGCTCAGCAATGATGCAAAACATATCTGTGGGTCACTAAAGCCACTTTCAAATTGAACTGCCTGATGTCTGTAAAGAATAGTGCCTTAAAAATGTCATAAAAGTTATAAAAAATGGGAACAGAAGTGAAAACTGTTTATTCCAAACAAATGTTTTCACTCTGTCCAGAGTGAAGGTTTCTGTGAGATAAGACCCTGAATTAAAACAGCACACAGGCCAAGGTTACTGCCCATGTAATAAAATGTCAGACTTAAAAAAGAGAGTAATCAGGGAGTCCATTTGAACCTTGATTCCATAAATCAGTCACTGAACTCAACAACCTCATTGCATCTTAGCAGAAACTAAAAGCAGATTATCTCCTAAAACAGAAAATAAGAAGTGAGGGCAAAAGGAATGTCAAGTCTTAAGGTCCCCAACATCCTCCCCATCACCCCCACTCCTCCCACCACCACCTCCTCCCCGCCCCCACTCATCCTCACCACCACCATCACCACACACTAAGACCTCCATTCCTCATCTTTAGCCTCAGGCGCCTACCAAGCACACAGAGGGCATTCTTCCCAGGATTCACTCCCCCTGCTTTCTCTTTCTTTCAGATCATTTAGTTGATCGAAAATTCACAGGTGGTGAGAACACTGAGAAACTTTTAATCAGATAAAATATTACCAATCTGATGCTGGTTAACAATTAAACATTTCTAACATCAGGCTGATTTAACACAGTAAATGGTCTGCATATTGAAAGAATTAATGAGCAATTCTCTTTAAATTAAAACAGGCAAGAGTTGCTCCCCCAAGGTTCTTGTAATAAAATAAGATTCCTAAATAATATGAAAGGTAATCTGGAGTTTCCTCATTTCTTTCCCAAGACATACCATTAAATAAGTACTATATTTTAACAATGCAAGAAAGAAAAAAATTAGATCTTCCCTACCATTGCCAATTTAAAAATATATATATAACCTTAGTTTTAACCCTCAACTGTTGATTAGGTAATTAACTTATCTGTACCTCAGCAACTCAGCTGTAAAATAGGGACTGACCTTGTTCAGGTGATGCATGTCAGGTGTGTGGGTACAGACAAAGAGAAAAATAAAAGACTTAATTTTTCCTATTTCAAATAAAAGAAGTTTCCCTTCCCCTCTTTTCCTACGAAAACTTGCCATTGTAAGTACTCGCTCCTCTCTTAGAAAAGTATACAAATCCTTTTGAAAACTAGATAGGTATTTTGTCAGCTTTCTGACCTCCAAATATCTATCTCTTTGAAATGCATTAACAGAGAGAACAACCCATATCCCAGTGTCTGTTAGAGTGTAGGCGTCTAATTTTGGTTGGTGCCTTGATCCAGTTGCAAAACTACCTCCTGTAATAAAGATATGAGAAGTCTGGTTTTTTTCTAGATAAAGCTAATTAGCTGACACAGATGGTCACCTCAATTAACAGGTGAAGAAAGGAGGAACTATCTATGAAAAATGGTGCTGTCAAGTCCTCTTACTTGGGGACTAGTTACTGTTTATCTTGCAGACATGTGTGGGATAGGTCATCTCTGCTTGGCTCGGCCAAAGGGGTGAGATTTCTTTCCATCTTCTGTAACCTGTTCGTGGATCGCCTGTAACGGGCCTCACATTCCAGTTCAATGCTCGTTCAGTCATACAAGTGTTTTCTTTCCCTACTATCTTTGTGGAAAGGATTCCTGGGGTGGGAGAAGATTTTGTTTTTAATTATATTTCCCCAATACACAGAAAGAGCTGAGGACAAACCCTCCAAGTGACACGTGACCATAGCCAATTTGGGGCTCCAAAAACGAGTAAGATAACCCATAGGAGAAACTACACTGACCACTGTGGCTCCATTCCTTCAATTGAATAATTAACCTAATTATTAGGTATATATTCAATATTCAATAAATATCTACTGATTGATAAGACATGCTACTATAAGCGTACCACTAGTCCTAAATTTGCTGGGTGTTGTTTGGTGTTAATTGAACAATCATCCCCTCTAATGGCTCCCAATTAATTTTGCATTTCTATCCTTAACAAAGGTCATAAACTAGTTAGGTCATAAACAGTGGCTAATACAAGTTCACAGAAGTGCTTGGTTTACCTCCCCACTGTGTTTTAAAAGCATTTTAGGTTTACAACTCCTGCCTTAGAAAATAATCAACCTAATATTGTCAGCAGGTATTAGCTAATTCTGCACTACCTGCTTTGTATCAGGCATTCTTAGAACTTCTGCATTAATTGCCTTAAATCTCACAACCACCCTTGGGTGGGTCCTGTTAACAATCCCCATTTTACAGATTAGTCACTGAAGCATAAAGTTCAATTACCATGGTCACAGGATTTATAAAATATGAAAAGCCATAATTCAACCCTGTCATCGGGCTCCTGAGCCAAGGACTTCAGCAAAAACACCATAATGCTGCTCATGAACAAAAGCCCTAAATTTATCACCCCACCTAAAGAACGCACTGTTGCTACTTTTTTCTGGTTTTTCAAAGTCTGATTCTGTTCCTACAGGTTTCTCCTTAGGTATGTCTCTGGCTTTTAACTACTATTAACATAACTGATATTTTGGACCTTTAGAATATTAACTGCTCTCCCAGAAATGACAAAGGAAATACAGAGACACCTGTGAATACACGCCCCAAGCTTTATTGTCTTGCTGTCCAGATATAACATTTTTTGCAACCATTGAGCCCCCATACTGGTTGAGATCAACAGAGTGATCATCTGTTCAGTGTGGTTAAAGATGTCTGGTATTTCATTCAAAATGTTTCAAAAAGTAAAATAATAAATCTAGTGTGCATGATAGTACTTCTTCCTTTTTTTTAAGCTTTTATCTATTTATTTGACAGAGAGAGATTACAAGTAGGCAGAGAGGCAGGAAGAGAGAGGAGGAAGCAGGCTCCCTGCTCAGCAGGGAGCCTGATGCAGGATTCGATCCCAGGACCCTGAAATCATGACCTGAGCTGAAGGCAGAGGTTTTAACCCACTGACTCACCCAGGCACCCCAGTACTTCTTCATAATAGTCCCTTTACCAAAATACTCAGGGACATTCTCCACTGTCAGGTTGAGAGACAGAGATAAAATTCAGTGGCCCCAGGGGCTGATGTTAACATCCATGCAGGACAGGTGAAAAGATGAGGACATGAAGAGGACAGCTGCAATGCTACAGCTAGACACCAGGACAAGCCAGGAGCCATCACCTCCAGGAATTGGGGGGTGAGGGGGGCGGCAGGTGACACCACTGAAGCAAATTGAGGACAGAAGAGCTTTTCTCTGGATGAAGAAAAGACTCTGGTGGGAAACTGAAAACGCAGGCCTGCACCTCACATGGGTTTAGAGCCCAAACATACAGTCCCTGAGATGTGCAGAAAACTCCAACCTGAAAATGTAATATAAACCTGGCGCTATCCCAGATGGGTTTGGCAGAAGCAAACGTAGCACCATTCTGAAGAGAAACTCCCAAAATCCAGACCACAAGGAATTTTCATAGGGAAAAAAAAGAAAAGAAAAAAACAAGCTACACAAAAATAACCTCACATTCTAAAGTCATGAAACTCATGAGGAAACAATGGCTTAGGATACATGAATTCTCAGACTAACGAAACATGAGCAAGATAAATAAATATAAAAAAAACTGCACAACACCTAAGATAAACACCTTAAAGTTTAAAACTCTGGCTCTTCAGGGTAAAGCGTACTATTTTTGCCATTTATTGCATTTTTTTCACTTTCAACATAATATAAACATTAAATCTTCAGAGACATTTATCACTAAAGAAATAATTATTTTGAAATCTGATTTCTCTAATGAAAGTCTAAAAAAAAATGCCTTAGAAAAATAATAATTGGAATAGCCCTCCCTGTGTTATCCTTACCTACCCTGGGACTAATTCAAGTTGACCTTGAAGATCTTTCATTTTTACTTAGAAATGACTAACTCTAATCAAAGTAGGGTGCTCAATTTCACTTGGCACTTAGGTCAACACAATATGAAAGGGAAAGTCATGCATGTTAGGACAAAGAAAATCCCTTTTGTCTTTCTCTGAGGAAGTTGGCAGAAAAAGTTATTTTTAATTTAAAATATAATACTTTTGTTCAAGTCTTCTCAACCTAGGCACTAAAAACTGCCATTCTTACAAGCATTTATATGAAAGTCCATGCTATGTTTACCTTTATAGTCACTTAGTATATACCTAGTGTATCTTTACCCTGTGTTTACCTGCACAAAATTCTAGGCCTGCTTCTCAGGTTACAGAGCAGGACTGAAGACAGTTATTATAAGTTAAACAAAGCATACGGATAGCATTCAAAGTCAAGCCTATCATGATAGCAAGTTCTCCAAGGGGTGAGTATATACAGAGAAGAACAGAGTCTAAGGCTTAACGAAGTGATTAAAGTTCAAGAGCAGGAGGAAAAATCTAAGCCAAAGACGAAAATGAACATGAGTTTTCAGGAGTTTCAATAAAACACAAAATACAATGTCAGATCATTGGGAGGCCAGGGCCACTGAATTTGGTGACTGGAAAATCACTTAGAGACTCTGATTAAACAAGATAACTTAGGACATTTACATACAAGAAAAAAAAGGAGTTGGTAAGGAAATGGAGGCAATTAGTAGAAAGCATTCATTGAAGAACTTCAGCAGAGAATAAAGATGATGGCGGCTGTGAGAAGAGCAACAGGGTCACAAGAAGGTGGCTTAGAAAGGAGAAAGCTATTTTAGAAAGAATGGTGTAAAAGTAGATAGGTAAAAGCTAACCTCACTTCAGGAGCAAGTATCTAAGGTAGCCTCCTTTGTATATTCAATTCAAAGATGGAGGCAGAGGGTTAACACTGAGGAAAAGAGACCACTCTTCACTAGGAGAAATTCTCACAGATGCTAAGACATCTTTTTTTTTCAGTTCCAAGTAGTTAACGCACAGTGTAATATTAGTTTCAGATGTACAATTTAGTGACTCAACACGTCCATACAACACCTGCTGCTCATCACAAGCGCACTTCACAATCCCCATCACCTACTTCCCCCAGCCCCCTCCCACCTTCCTCCCCTCTGGTAACCATCAGTTTGTTCTCAAGAGCCTGTTCCTTGGTTTTCCTCTCTTTTATTTCCCCCTATGATCATCTTCCTTGTTTCTTAAATTCCACATATGAGTGAAATCATATGGCATTTGTCACTCTCTGACTTAATCTGCTTAGTATCAATTCTCTCTAGCTCCATCCATGTTGTTGCAAATGGCAAGATTCCATTCTTTTTTATGGCTGAGTAATATTCCTCTGTGTGTGTGTGTGTGTGTGTGTGTGTGTATGCACGCACCACATCTTCCTTATCCATTCATCAGTTGATGGATATTAGGGTTGTTTCCATAATTTAGCTATTATAGAAAATGCTGCTATAAATACTGAGATGCATGTATCCCTTCAACTTAGTATTTCTATATCCTCTGTGTAAATACCTAGTAGCACAATTGCTGGATTGAAGGGTAGTCCTATTTTTAACTTTTTGAGGACCCTCCGTACTGTTTCCCAAAGTAGCTGCACCAGCTTGCATTCCCAGTAACAGTGTAAGAGGAATGGTTCTCCTTTCCTCCGCATCCTCACCAACACTGTTGTTTCTTCTGTTGTTAATTTTATCTATTCTGACTGGTGTGAGGTGATATATCATTGTGGTTTTGATATGTATTTCCCTGATAATGAGTGATGTTGAGCATCTTTTCAAGTATCTGTTGGTCGTATGTCTTCTTTAGAAAAATGTCTGAGGAGAAGATATTGTTCTTTACTACAAATGATCTCAAAGATGTTAAGACATCTTAAGAGAACACTCAGAGCTCCTGTGAGAGGTGAGTGATTCTTACTGCAGTTCATATCCCTCTGTGGTGAGGAGACGCTGGGAGCACTGCGAGGAGTCCGTAAGATCCCACTGAAGAGAGACAACAAACTGTGTGGTAGACCACAGTCATATACCTCTGGTGGCATTCGGCTTCCCTCTGGATACTTAAGAATAAATAAATAAAACTAACATAAAAAATAGGGGCCATCACAAGCGTCTGCCTTCGGGGTCCTGGGATCGAGCCCCACACCGGGCTTCCTGCTTGGTGGAGAGCCTGCTTCTCCTTCTCCCTCTCCCCCTGTTTGTGTTACTGCTCTCACTCTCTCTCTCTGTCAAGGAAATAAATAAAATCTTTAAAAGATAAATAAATAAAGCGCCAGCTACAAGGAGTGACTGAGGTCCATAAGATTGGCTAGCAGAGTACTGTCATAAACCAACTTTAGCAACCAAAAATAAGGCCTTGTCATTATTTACAAAGCAAGGGAAGCTAAGACAGAGAGAAGCTATCTAAAGCTACTCCCACCCAAAAACATAAGAAAAAAAATGTCTAAAAAGCAAAATATAACAAAAGTTAATGTTTCTATATACTCTCTGGAAAGTATTATCATAAGTACCTTCACATTTTTTTTTTTTTTGGTAGAAGAAAGAACCTCAGTTCAAAAGACTTCTACAAAGTTTAGATGCACAGAGAGAGCACAAGAGTGTGTGCTTGTGTAAGAAAACTAAATCCGAGGGTTGCCAGCAGGGAGGGGGGATGAGCAAAATGGGCAAACGGGAGTGGGAGATACAAGCTTCCAGTTATAGAATGAACAAGTGTCAGGAAGAAAAGGCACAGCACGAGGCACGGTCAATGGTCCTGTGACAGCCCTGTATGGTGACAGATGGCGGCTACACTTGCGGTGAGTACCGCATAATGCATAGACTTGTCCAATCACGACACTGTACATCTGAAACATATACACATGTGTAATACCATGTGTCGGCTACACTCAAATGAAAAAACAAAACAAAACGCACCTAGGAAAGTCCTCAAGAGAAAACAACGGCTCCAGTCATCTCCTCTAAAACCAAAATCCCAACACTAAAGTAGCTATGTCCAGAAAGAAAGAATGAACAAGAGAAAGAAAGGGAGAGCGAGGAAAGAAAGAAAACTAAATCCGCAAGAATGACAGGAGGCACAAGAGGCACATCAGACCTGGCCTTACAGGAGGGCACAACCTGAGAGTCTGTTAGCACTAAGGACTCGAGTACAAGAATTAGTGCAACATGCAAAGGCATGACAATGACTAAAACGAAGATTTTTGTAGAACACATACGGTGAGATTTATTGTTGTTTTTAAGTATGGTGATAGTGTATATTTTAAAACCTAAAGTACATCAGACACTTATCTCACTTTTTATTTTTTTTTTAATTTTCAGGCTACTTTGTCCTGCACACTGAGTCATTTCTGAGCCACTGGCTATTAATGTCAAGAGTCTTTTACCATCTTGGAAGAGCTCTATGACTGATACTTGGATAATAATATTTTGTGCCAGGCCACATATGTTTAAGCTTGTTTATTTGATTTAATTTCTTAGTGGTTGCTTTGAAATACAAACACGGGTTTTTCAAAAATTAGTTAACTGAGAACAAACCAATGCTTCCTAAAAATGACCCAAAAAAAATGGGTTGCTCTGTAAGGGCAGGGACTTATTTATTTTGTCCACATTTTGCCAGCCTGAAGCTGAATATATTTTATATCAATATGCACAAGTGAAAACTCAAAATGTAGCCAACAGCTCACCCATTGAGACTAAGAGATAGAATGCAATCTGAGGCAACAGGATGGCTCAGCTGCATAAGTGTCTGACTCTTGATATCAGCTCAGGTCCTGATCTCAGCGTTTTGAGTTCAAGCCCTGCGTTGGGGGTTTTTTCATTTTTTTTTAAGTAGGCCCAGTGTGGAGCCTATCTAAAAAAATTAGTTAATAAAACAAAACAAACCAAAACAAAATAAAATGTAATTTACTAACTTTCCCATATATTTAATCAAGGGCTTTCAGCTCTGTATGGTATTGTTTTTGAAAAGTCTGATATGCTTGTTAGCAAAATGCAACACAGATTCAACAATGCCCTAACTGTCTTTATAATTTTTCATTCTTTATTTATTCAATGGATTTCTTTAACTGTGCCAATTCCTAAAGCTTCGAGGCACACAAACATACAGACCCACACACCAGGTTTTCAGCGAAACATTTAAAACAGCAAAGAACTCCAATAATATCAAAAAGAAAAGCCAACAGGATTTTTAAAAAGCATCCTTACATTATGTTTCCATCTGGACAACCTCTACGGCAAAAATGTAGGATTGCAGGTTCCATTAGAATTCCTTGGACATGGCCTTAGGAGTCTATTACTGCATAAAAAGAGAGGTCAACCCTAAAAAGACATAAGCCTGGACTCACGGTTTCCCAGAAAAGGTAACCTTTCCTAGCACACTGTAACAACTAACCATTAGGAATGTGGGGATTACCAAGGGTCATCTCCTTCAGGGAGTCTTCCTTTAGATTAATGACCCATAGAATTTCATTTAACTTTCTGTAATAAGAATACAAATTTTGCCTTGGTTTTACTGCTGTTACTGGTATAAAAATTGTAAAAAATATTAAAAGGTGATTTTTCCTATTCCTCTATGTGTAAGGGGTCTTCAAGACCACATGCAGCTTTACTGATTCACTAGGAAGTCTCACAGGACTCAGCAGACAGTTGTTTTCAGGCCTATACTTATTAAAGCAAAAAGATACAAAACAAGATCGGCAAACGGAAAAGGCATGTGTGAAGTCCAAAGGTAACCAGGTACAAGCTTTCAAGAGTTCTCTCCTGTTAGAGTCACACAGGACTTGATTCCTCCATCATTGGAGTGTCTGGGTGGCTCAGTGGGTTAAGTGTCTGCCTTTGCCTCAGGTCATGATCCTGGAGTCGGGATCAACTCCTCATTGGGTTCCCCATGGGGGCCTGCTTCTCCCTCTGCCTTTGCCTCTCTGTCTCTCATGAATTTAAAAAATAAAATAAAAATCTTAAAAACAAACAATTCTTCCACTATCAAATTGTGACAATCCGTGTGCAGTGCTGTCTACCAGGGTAGCTTATGAGAGACTCAGGGCTCAACATTTTTACTGGACGCCGGTCGCAAAGACATCCTCTAGGGTTCTGCCAGAATTCTAGACTCTGAGAAGTAAAGCAGGTGTTCCACATAAACCATATTGTCTGCACAAACAGATGAAGCAGGGGCGCCTAGGTGGCTCAGTGTGTTAAAGCCTCTGCCTTCGGTTCAGGTCATGATCTCAGGGTCCTGGGATCAAGCCCCTCATCAGGCTCCCTGCTTGGCAGGGAGCCTGCTTCCTCCTCTCTCTCTGCCTGCCTCTCTACCTACTTGTAATCTCGTTCTCTCGGTAAAATAAATAAATAAATAAAATCTTAAAAAAAAAATAGATGAAGCACACTGAGCCACTCTTCTGTGAATTATGGAATGGCAGGAACATTCCAGAAATCCAAGCAACCAAATGCCATCCAAGAACCAACCTTGCAAATAAGCTTTTCCAAGGATAGCAGTCTGATCCCTGATGGGGTAACTCTTTTCTACACATACACTTAGATAGGATGGCCAAATGTTTGCATCTCAATCTGGAGCCCTGAAGAAAACCTTGAGCTTTGGGGAGGAACACAGATTTGTGGAAGAGCGCTGCGCTAGATTTACTTTGAGGAGGAAGGGATGATGGTGGAATTGAAGAGGAACAAGAGCTTCATCTCTGATATGCCTTCTCAAAGAGAAAAAAGATGGGGATGGTCTTTAGCAAGTGGCAAGGTCCAACGGTCATCTCCAACATAGCAGGTTCGGATATGGTAGAACTCCTCTTTGGGGCAAATGACATACATGGACACCTTGGGATCTAAACCTTAAGGGTTGTTACTCTGGAAACCAAATCAAAGGAAACTTGAGCATCTGTTTGTCAAGAATAGAGTAAAAATCCTTCATGCTATTTGAAGACCCCAGTGATAGCCTGCAGATACTGAAGACCCATGTCCAGGTTGTCAGAACTATATTCTTCTTCTGGGATTCTTATACAACCCCCAGGAAAAAGAATCTTCCCCTTGATACCATCACTCTACCACACACACAAAAAAAATTTTAATCATCTTTTTAAAAGAAAAAGGAATAGATATTGGGCACCCAGCCAGATTGAACTTTTTGCATCTAATGTTTAAGATACACAGTAACGTGGGACACCTGAGTGGCTCAGTCAGTTAAGCGTCTGCCTTCAGCTCAGGTCATGGTCCCAGAGTCCTGGGATCCAGTCCCGCACTGGGCTCCTTGCTCAGCAGGGAGCCTGCTTCTCCCTCTGTCTGCTGCTCCCCCTGCTTGTGCTCTCTCTCTGACAAACATATAAATAAAATCTTTAAAAAAGAAATACAATAATATGATTCTCTTTGAATCTCCTGTGGTAAAGCAAACCCATTCCAGTTAAACGTTAAGTTCCATGGAAACCTCATGAGTAGGTACTATCTACTTATTTATTAATGAAGAAATTAAGGCTTAGAAAGATAAAGCAACTTGCTTGAGTTACAGAACTAGGTACTGACAGATCCAGAGCTCAACCCCTTTTTCTTCCTGCCTTCAGAAGCTATTCATGCAGCAACTATATTATACTCTACTTTTTTAAACATACATCTGTAGAGGATCTAGAAAAACTATGTATGCCCTCACATATTTTTAGAATGACACCTGTTTTTCATTAAAAAATTAAGCCATTATAAATGATGAAATGTCCTGTATTATAAATATTGACACTTCACATATATGAGGGGATTTTTCTTTAAAATATATCCAACGCAATCTAAATACCATTACAATTTGATCATCTCATCCATTTGAAAAATAAACACTTCTTCCAACATTTGGAAGTTCTGAATCATTCGTCTTTATCTCTGACCTGTATTCCATTCAACATCACCAACAGAAGTTGATCCTAACATAACCATCTTTATGCTTAAAATTCTTTCACGGATCACTCTCTCTGACTCTGTGATAAAAAAATATAAGGTTCTGGTAATGAATAATTGTTACTTCCATGGAATGCTAGAAAGCAAAAGAAATTGTTTGTAAATGGCCAGCTTGTTGCTAAGCATAACTTTTCTCAGATGAAACCATTGCTCATTAAGTGGGCACTACCATAATTCACTTTCTCCACACCAATGCCAAGATTTCAAATTGTGCTTTTGCTGGGAAGCCTAAAGGATTTTGCACCCAGGACAATGCAACACTGTTAGGACTGCAATGAGTGAGAGCTTTATCTTTCCCTAAAGTGGAAGAAAAGCCCACTGTGAAAGGCACAGAGGATCAGAGACTGCCCCCCCATGATGCACCTTGACCACACTTTTAGGCAGACCAACTGAACGAGAAAGCACAAATATGAGTTGAGAAGCTAAAAATGAATTGCCTTAAAATCAAGTGCCTAAGCATTCCTGGGAAAGCTTATGTACCTCTCTAGAGTACATGTACTCATGTACATGTTTAAAGAAACATCCTCACATGAAAGAGTGCTCAACATCACTCGGCATCAGGGAAATACAAATCAAAACCACAGTGAGATACCACCTCACACCAGTCAGAATGGCTAAAATTAACAAGTCAGGAAATGATAGATGTTGGAGAGGATCCAGAGAAAAGGGAACCTCCTACACTGTTGGTGGGAATGCAAGCTGGTGCCACCACTCTGGAAAACAGTATGGAAGTTCCTCAAAAAGTTGAAAATGGAGCTACCCTATGACCCAGCAATCGCACTACTGGGTATTTACCCTAAAGATACAAAGGTAGTGATCCTCAGGGGCACGTGCACCCGAATGTTTATAGCAGCAATGTCCACAATAGCCAAACTATGGAAAGAACCTAGATGTCCATCAACAGATGAATGGATAAAGAAGATGTGGTATATATACACAATGGAATACTATGCAGCTATCAAAAGAAACGAAATCTTGCCATTCGCAACAACATGGATGGAACTGGAGGGTATTATGCTGAGCGAAATAAGTCAATCAGAGAAAGACAATTATCATATGATCTCTCTGATATGAGGAACTTGAGGGGCAGGGTGGGGGGTTGTGGGGGGTAGGGAGGGAAAAATAATGAAACAAGATGGGATGGGGAAGGAGACAAACCATAAGAGACTTCTAATCTCATAAAACAAACTGAGGGTTACTGGGGGGTGGGAGGGTAGGGATAGGGTGGGTTATGAACATTGGGGAGGGTTTGTGCTATGGTGACTGCTGTGAAAGGTATAAGCCTGATGATTCACAGACCTGTACCCCTGGGGCAAATAATAGTTAAATAAAATTTAAAAATTTAAAAATTTAAAAAAATAAAGAAACATCCTAACTGTATTCGGCCCCTACAATGGCTTCTAATAAATTACACCNTAAAATTTAAAAATTTAAAAATTTAAAAAAATAAAGAAACATCCTAACTGTATTCGGCCCCTACAATGGCTTCTAATAAATTACACCGGGGTTATCAATCTAATTGTATTTCCTCCACCTTGAGTATTAAATGTTTCAGGCAGGAGCTGTGTCTTCTTTAGCAAGGTCTTCTAGTACCTAGCATGACATTTACTGAACAGTACATGCTGATTAAATATTTGTTTGATAAATAAATGAATGTTGTTACAAAGTAAACAAAACTTAGTTGAATCATCATACATTAGTGAGTTAAAACAGGTCACAAAGAGTTGTGGTTTGTTTTTTTTTTTAGTATGATCTCACTTTGGTCAAAAGAAGTATGTGTAAATATATACATATGCATCTGGAGATATTTCTAGGTGGATAAATTGGGGCCACTTTCTTTTTGGCCACCTCTATTTTCTTGTTTATCCACAATCTACTTAAGTAAATTTTATAGCATTTTATAAAATATATAGACAAAGCATAAGTAGAAAAGACACATCATCTGTTCAGGGAGTAATGTTCTGGAAGCAGCTGCAAGCTGGCCTCAGCCCAAAGAGAAACTATTGGTTAACAAGGAGAATTATATGCCCTCCCTCCCTGAACTTCAGACGAAACTCTGTCTTTATGAAGGTGCTTGGGCAATTCGTTCAATGACACCACACGCACAAATACCCTGAAACTCAGACAGATATTCTACACATTCAAAATAGCTTATTTAAAGAACAGCTGCCTTATTGGTTTAAAACACTTAAGAACTTTGTATTTCTCAGCTAAGAAATTCAGAATCCCACGTGTAAATTTTCCATGACCACCTGGCTATAACAAAGGAAACACTTTAAGTTAGAAATGCTCCCATCATCCTGATCAGGAAGGAAAATAGGTTTATCCTTAGATGCACCATGACTGAACATTCTCAACTTCACACTGCTGTATTATTTTCAATAAAGTAAATCTGTTAAACCTATAACTAAATATTATGTAATATTGATGACTTTGAAAGATTTTTCATAGAAATTAATTCAAAAATCAAAATATCCTTAACTGAATCAAGGACAGTCACGTATATAAGGTAAATATGACTAAATATAAATTTTCTCACTTCAAACTACTTCTAAATTTACATTATTTTAGACATTTAGGAAACTAACAGCTAAAAATATTCTGGCATAGCTCAAAAATGACATGGTTTTTTTTTTCTTTTTGTTTTGGCTTGGTTTGGTTTTTGCTGCTGTTGTCTTAAATTTTCCAGTTTAAACAGATGGAATCTGCAAAGGACTGAATGTTTATGATGCCTAATATGATTATGACAAAGAATATGACATCTCCTAACCCTCTCACTCCACAAAGTGAGCAAGAGAATAGGAAAATAAGGCATAAATAATGAAAACTAGGGAAGGATATGATGTACATGCCAAAAATGCCTGGACTTTCAACTATACTTTCTACTAAATACATCACAGATGGGACAATGGACAAAGGGCTACATCACATAGTGAAAGAAGATGAGTAAGACAAGGGGATGAATGCACAAGACCCTAGCATAACCACACCACTGCCCTATAAGGCGAGCTGAAGTAGTTGAAATGGAAAAGGCAACCAGAGCTTATCGAAAGCTGTGGAAGAACTTCTTGGCCAGAGGGTAAACTGAGGGTTATCTGAGCCATAATCCCTTGGCATACAACCGACTACATGTTCCCAACTGCTGGATGCCAAACAAAACATGTAGAGAAACTTTTCTGGACAGAGAAAAGGCCATCTACCGTAACCACACCTGAGCACTTGGACCCCCATGTCGTATTTCCCCACATCCCACCGTCACACATAAACCTCTGGCTTCTGAGGTTCTGGATTTCTGGTCCAGAAGATCAACCTACAATGTGAAACTTCATCTTCATTTTCATGCAGGCATAAAGTATTCAGGAATGGACATGGATTACTTACCAAACTCACTTCATCTGCCAGTGTGGACAAATGCAGACTTCATTCTGTAAAGATAAATATATAATTTTTTTTAAATTTTTATTTATTTGAGCAAGAGAGCAAGCACAACGGGAAGAGGGAGAAGTAGACTCCCTGCTGAGCCGGGAGCCTGATGTGGGACTTGATCCCAGGACCCCTGGATCATGACCCAAGCCAAAGGCAGATGCTTAACTGACTGAGCCACCCAAATGCCCCATAAATGTTTTTAAAAATCATGAGTTTATGATGAAGTTCAAATGAGAGATCACTGTGCAGAATCACAACTAATGATTTCCTGGCTAACAAATTCAAGAAACCCCTAAATTAGTACAGATAATGTATTTTTAAAATATTTTGAGTTTTCAAGAAGTTTCAAAAAGACATTGTGTTCATGAAACTGTATTAGTCCTCACAAAAAAAACACATATATCTGAAATCATGTAAAACTACACATAAATGGAAACATTTAGTGAAAAATTTTAAATGGAATGAAAGGAGAAAATATAAAACTAGCTAACATAAAAACAGCATATTAGTGAAGTAGGAGACAAGATCAGATTTTTCTTGAAAGTTTAAAAGAAGATAGAATAAAATGAAAGAAAAGAGTTATATAACTGCTAAGAGAGAAATATTAAAAGTTCTCACTACATGCACAAAACCATGTGTCAGATGGGTCATCATGATCTCAGGGTCATGAGCTCAAGCCCCACGTCAGGCTCCGCACTCAGTGGGGAGTCTGCTTGAGCTTCTCCCTCTGCCTCTCACCCCATACTCTCTCTCTCTCAAATAAATACATGAATCTTTTTGAAAAACTGTACCCAACTAAGGTAATGGACATGTTAACTAGCCTTACTGTGGTCATCATTTTGCAAATGTGTGCATTTTAAATCATCATATTTACACCTTAAACTCAAACAGTGTTACATGTCGATTTTATCTCCAATAAAACTGGAAAAAAAATAACAAAGAACTACCTATTAATCAATTGTTTAACTTATTGTGGCTTATTTTACTTTCTTCCTCAGGAGATTTTTACATTTTTGCAGACTATTGCAAATAAGTCTGTAAAAATAATTTTGGACATAAATCTCTATATGTATCTGTGATTATTTTATTAAGGTAAATTCCTACCTGAATCAGAAGAAAAAAATTTTAATTAGAAAATTAATTTTTAAATTAAGTAATTATTTTCTAGAAATGCTTTAATTTTTATATTTCACTTTTTTATATTTAACTTTTATATTTCAATTGTGTGAATAATTGTGTGTGTGTATACACACACACACACACTTGACCCTTGAACACTGCAGGGGTTGAAGTGCTGGTCCCACAGGCAGTTGGAAATCTGAATATAATTCTTGACTCCCCAGAAATTTGCTAATAGCCTACTGTTCAGTGGAAGCATTACCAAAAATATAACCATTCAAATAATACATACTTTGTATGCTATGTGTATTATATACTGTATTCTTAGAATAAAGTAAGCTACAGAAAAGAAAGTGTTAGGAAAATCATAAGGAAAATACATTTACTATACTTCAATGTAAAAAGGTCTGCATAAAAGTAAACCCACCAAGTTCAAACCCATTTTTCAAGGGTCAACTATACATAAAAAATAACAGGGACTTTATGTCGGGTGAAGCCACTACCCATGCCCTCAGGTCAGGGAGGGGCCCTGGCTAGACTCCACAGCTGGGTGGGCCCTCCTGGTCCAGAAGGACTTCTGGCTATGTTCTGCAGTAAGGTGGTACCACTAGCTGAACTCTGTAATCACCACTGGTTGGATGGGGTCACGGGCTGTGTACCTAGCATGGTGGTGCCAACGGTTGAACTATGTGACTGGGCACAGCTATGAGCCGGACTCCACAATCTCTTCTAGTCAGGTGGTTCTCAGCCTGTGTTCTTTGACCAAATGGTGCCACTGGTTGGACTCCTGATTCAGGCAAGGCCACAGGCTAGGCTTCCCCATTCTGTAGGTCACTGGCTTTACTCCACTGTGGGGCAAGTTCACTGGCCTTGCTAACTGGTCCAGAATGGTCCAAAGCTGTATCCCACAGGTAGGTGAGGCTAAAGATTGTGTTCTGTGATCTGGCAGGGTCACTGTCCAGACACCCTTGGTGGGTGTGCCATATCCTAACCTCCAGGAATGGACAAGGTCACTGGCTAGGCTCCCTGCCAGGTTGTGTTCAGCAATCCAGCAGGGCTACAGCCTGCTCTCCACAGATGGACAGGTCTCCAGGCTGAGTTCCCCCAGCTCTTTGGTAGCATATGGTGGTCTCTCAATGTGCCCAGGATTACTCTTCAGGCTATGTGGCTATACGAGGCCAGAGACTAGTCTCAACAGTTGGGGCAAGACTGCAGGCTTGCCACCCTGTCCTAGCAGGGCTGTAGGATGGAATCCAAGGCTGCCCGGGGTTCCTCGACCTCCTGGATGGGCGGGACTGGAGCCTATGCTCAGCAGCTGCGCGGGGCTGAGACTCGGTTTCCATGCCTGGGCTGGCATAAAACGGGCTTCACTGCCGGAACAGCCCATTGACTGAGAACCCCAATCTGGCAGAACTGCCAACCGAAACCCGGCCACGCAGGGCTACTGACGGCCACGGGCTGGGTTCTCTGCTCTGCCGCGTCACTGCAAGCTGGAATGCAATCCACCCACACCCGAGTGCTGGGTGTCGTAAGACCGCCCCTTTCCCTGCGGGTAGAGCCCCACAGGCTCCCCCAGGGACCTTCATGCGGGGATACTCTCAGTGAGCCTGCTGGGGGGCATCCCTAAAGGTTGGGGGAGCTGGAGGTCCAGCTCCGGCTCTCTGCTGACACTGGAGAAACAAACCCAAAGCCCTGGGCCCGGGTCTGGCGCTGAGTCGACCTGCACCCCGGGAAGGACCACGCGGTGAGAGTGTGGCCGCTCCTCTTACCCTTGCGACGTGGTCCTTTGTCTCCGGCGTGGAAGTGGGGGGGTGCTTCGGCCGCGCCCCTGGAGCTGGGATCCTTAGAGTACTGCCTCCTTGTCTGGCATGGCTGCTCCTCGGTCTTCTCGGAGGACCTGACGTCAGGGAGCCGCCGATGTCGCAATCCTGATGACGTCATCACGAGATCCTGGGTAACCCTTTATTTATTTATTTATTTTAAGATTCTATTTATTTATTTGACACAGAGAGAGATTACAAGAAGGCAGAGAGGCAGGCAGAGAGAGAGGAGGAAGCAGGCTCCTTGCTGAGCAGGGAGCCCGATGCGGGCCTCGATCCCAGGACCCTGAGATCATGACCTGAGCCGAAGGCAGAGGCTTTAACCCACTGAGCCACCCAGGCGCCCCCTGGGTAACCCTTTAAAGCAATGTTTTTGAATGGTATTTAGGACCTTTGACAATGCCACCCTATACTGTTAAATGGAGAAGGATTTCTAGACTGAAAAAATTAAGCAAGGATAAGTCACTGAAATATCAGGAGTGCTTGTCTCTGGATATTGAGTTTACAATGTTTTTTATGATCATAGTCACTGGGTGTCTAAATTTTCCATGAAATGTGGAAAGGATGTTTTTATAATTCAAATATATATATAATTTGTAAAACCAAAATATCTTTTCAACTTGGAGCAGATTCTGTCACTTTTAAAAGATGTCCCAAAGAGCACCTTTAAAATAATGTTGAATGCTCTTTTTCCCTGTACCTATAGGTAGAATTGAATATTGGGTATCTGTAAATATTTTATGCTCTTTTTATATACAGTCTGTTAACTCTAACAATAAAATCGTGTCTGAGCTGCACATTTCCCTTTAAAGGACAAGAAAGATCTCCTAAGTTCATTTGCATGGAATGCTGTGTAATAGACAAGGCATTACTTCATGCTATAAATCTGTTGAGCTGAGTTTGGAATAAATTACAGAATTTTCTTTCTGCAAAAGCAATTTTTCCCAAACCTGGCTTTTATTGATGTTCACACTGTTCTTATTTTCTGTTCATTTAATGGTAAATTACCAGTTTATCTGAAAGCAATAATAGACTAACTTTTCTTTTGATTCTTCTTAAGGCAATTTTTTTTTTAAATTACAGTTTGGAAAATAAATGAAAAAGAGTGCCCCTCTGATTCTCCCAAGTAGTTTTTATGTTATTACTTCCCCTCTTCTCATTCCCCCAACCAGAACAGTATCCCCATATCGTTTATTTCCATTAATGCAGTGGGCACCAATTATAGGAAGATGTCAGTGAACAACAGAAATATTAGGCCTTTAATTCACTATGATGGAAAAGGCATTTACTGTCAAAACTATGACAGATCCCAAATTAGAAGGCAGTCTTCTCCACCCCACACCCCCATCCTGCTCTGAATCCTACTTAAATTTAAAATCAGCATCACAACTGGGACAGACCTGATTCTAGCTTATAATAAGCCAGAACCTCTCAAAGAGATTAGAGATCTGAGAAGGTGTGTTTACACCGCGAACAAGCCACTTCTTCACAAAGCTGTCAAATGGACAGAGGACAGAATTTTTTTAGAAGAGGCCTTTGGACATCCAGGTAGGGCCTTGGTAGGCAGGCCTGTGCTAGGGATACTGCAGAATCAGGATGAAAAGTCAACTGAAGGTCATTTTCCTAAGGAGGAGCCATTAAGCAGAACTAAGCAGCATACACATTAGTCAGCCTGTAGCTAGAAACTTACACCTACCCTCTCCAGCAAGAAAATCTCTATGGGGAAACAATTGCTACAGTGAGAACAGTCTCAGTGAGCATGTAGTCAATGCATCGGGAACGGGTTGGATTGGATCACTAGGGGCTCAAGAATCATCAGTCTATGCTTCTATCTCCTGTGTACAGAAACACCCACAGAGTCAACTAGTGAGTGGTCTCTTCCTCGGTTAGCTCAGCTAAAGGAAAATATGAGTACTTCTTGCCCTTTAGACTGGCCTTCCCAAACTGTACTTGTTTGAGTCCTTTTTTAAAACTTGAATTATAATTGACAATCAATGACTTATGTTTATTTTTAGCATACACCTTGATGAATTCTGATCATCTTATAATCCCATATAATTCCTGCTTCAATCAGGAGAATGACTGTATCAATGATAAGAAGTTTCCTCATGGCTTATTCCAGGCTACTGCCCTTCCCACACATAGGCGATCATTTATTCTGATTGCTGTGACCATATATTTGTTTTCCCTGTCCTTGAAATTCACATATTTGGAATTATACTTATATCCTGTAAGTATCTGACTTCCCTTTGTGCAACGTAATAGTTTTGAAGTGAATCCAGTGTATTGCTTTTATCAGTAGTTCATTTCCTTCAACTGCTGAATAATATTCTCTTTTGTGAATATATATCACAATTGGTTTATCCATTTTCCTGTTGGTGAACATTTCCTTTGCTGCGGTTTTTGTATTATGAATAAAGCTTCTAAGTATATTCCTGTACAAGTCTTTTTGTAGACAGATGATTTTGTTTCTCTTGGGTAATTCTTAGGAACGGAATTGCTGGGTCATAGGGGAAGTATATTTTTAACTTTATAAGCAACTTCCAGTTTTCCAAAATAATCATACAATTTCACACTCCTACCAGTAGTGCATCAGAGTTCTAGTATTTTCATATCTTTGCCAATATTTGGCATCTTCAGTCATTTTAATTTTAGCCACTCCAGTGGGCGAATGGTAGTATCTTCTTATAATTATAACTTCATTTCTTGATGACTGGTAAATAGAGCCCCTTTTCAGGCATGTATTGGCCATTCCTATTTCTTCTCTAAAGTAGTGTCCAAGTCTTTAGTGCATTTCTTTATTGAGTTGGTTTTCTTTTCATTGTTGAGTTCTAGCAATTTTCAGATATATGTACTGTGGTTATTTTCTTCCAGTCTATGGTTGCTTTTTTATTTTATTATTTTTGGTTTAATGAGAATGAGAATACTGTTTTGATTTTGATGAAGTCCTGTTTACTACTTTTTTCTCTTATGAGTGGTACCTCTTGTGTCCTGTGTGCATCTTTCTATACTTTTTTAACAACTTTTTAGTTGGGGTTTAGTTGGAGTAAACTTTAATTAGTCTTATTAAACTAAAAGTTTATTAAATATGATTAATAGCTGCATAGCATTTTAACATGCAAATATTTTGTGGAAATATACTTTTTTTTCCCCTTTTTTCATCAATATAAATAACACAATGGTGAACCTTTTTTCATCGATTTCTCTGGGTGCTCTCTGATCATTTGTTTTGGGCAAAACTGGACATACTAGATCAAAGGGTACATACTTTGATACCTATTCCTAAATTGGTTTTACCAATCTTTACTCCCACCAGCAGTGTAGAAGAGTGCTCACTCCCAAGTTTAAACATATTTTCACGTTCTTATTGGTTTTTTTATATTTCTTCTCTTGTGAATCAACTTTGCCTGTCTTTCAAACATTTGGTGGGAGATTCATTACAGATAATAAAGTTTTGATTTTCTTATGTTACAACTTTTTTAGAGTCATCATTGATATTGATAGGCAGGGGGTTTTTTGTGCTTTTTAATATACTATTTTATGTACATTCAATTAATCAACAAAGTGTGTCATTAGTTTCAGATATAGAGTTCAGTTATTCATAAATTGCATAGAACACCTAGTGCTCATTACACCACGTGCCCACCTTAATGCCCATCACCTAGTTACCCCATCCTGCCACCCACCACCCCTCCAGCAACTGTAGAGTTTTAAGTTTCTGTGTACATGGGGGGATCAGAATTTTCCTTTATGTTTTCAGTATTAGATTCTGTCTTTGAAAGGCATTTCCAGAAACTAAAGCAAGTATAGTCATAGATATGAGTGCCAGGGTTTCTCACTACCAATAGTCAATGTTGTCACCAAATGTAAAGGTAGATAGATAGATAGATAGATAGATAGATAGATAGATAGATAGATAGATAAAGTGATTCACCGGGAAATGAATTATATCCAATGAAACCTTCCTACTCAATTTATTGGGTAGCTCCAATGAAACTCACTTAAAGTCCCTGGCTTCCCAAATCAGTGGGTACCTTAATCAGGTTCTCACAGGAATTACCTTCCTATACTCTATGTTGATCCCTCGGCTACCTCTGTGACTTCTGTAGCTCCATTTCTCCTCCTGGAAAACACCGCCAACATTCCGTAAGTAGTTTGTTCAAGGTCTCTACTCACTCAGCTTGAGGTGAGCAGACATACGGCTCTAGGAACCCTCTTTATTATGGACTGAATTGTGTGCCCAAAATTCATATTTTGAGGCTCTGACCCCCAATTTGATGGTAACTGGTGATGGGGCCTTTACCATGGGAATTAAGATTAAATGAGGTCATAAAGGTGGGACTCTAATCCAATAAGACTGGTCTCCTTATAAGAAGAGGAAGAGACACCAGAGAACTCTCTCACTGTGCACATGCAGAGAGAGGAAAGGCCATGAGAAGATGCAGCAAGAAGGCAGTCATCTACAAGCCAGGAAGAGTGACTTTGCCAAAAAACAGCCCTTCCAGCACCTTAATCTTGGACGTTGAGTCTCCAGAACTGTGAGAATATAAATTTCTGTTGTTTGAGTCACCTAGTCTGTAGTATATTGTTATGATAACCCTAAAAGACTAATACATTCTCCAGTAAAATCCTTCTGTGAGTACCCTTATTTCCTCTTATATTCTTTATGTGGGCAATGGACTCAGAGTTACCAGATTTGTTTTGAATATCAATCATTTTAAATTCTCCATAGATGATCTATAGCCTGTCTTTAGAGTATATCAACCCTGAATACCTTTTGTCCTCAGTTCAGGAACTCCAATCACAATCATGAAACTCATGAAAATATAGTACTTAGCATCCTGCTATACCTCAGTTAGCTGCTTAGACTCATCCAGATTCACCCCTGGTGCTGTGAAGGACCAGCCTTTCCAAAAGCCCGCGGCTACGAATACTGAAACAGAGGGAGTCTGTTACCAAGGGGGAAACAAGGCAATAATGTAAGGTAGAGAGAAAATAATGTAAGCCAGGAGAGTCTACCACAATGTGATATTTACTGGTGGCTTTAAGGGGAAAAAATGACTAAAAACACAGAGCTCCTCAAACTAAATTCTTGACCACATTTAATACCCAAACTCTTAATCACGTGTAGTATCAGCTGCTTGTGCACAGACCTAAGAGGAAGTCTCCTAGTCTAAGCATCTTTTTTGACTTCTGCCTTTCTTCCCTTTAAGTTCTTTTCACAATCCGAAGCTTAAGATGAAGGAGGAAGAACACAAGGAAGTAAAAGGTGAGAAGCTTTTGCAAACTCCTTAGTGCCTTTAAAACACCCATTCCTATCTATTAGAGATCACAAAAAGTAAGATGAAGCCAGTGTCTAAGTAGTACAAGCAAGGGTAAAATAACATGCCCCTATTAGGAGTAGGGGGGAAAAAAAGACAAAACTGGAAATCAAGTGTGGCATGTATCCCTTCTACCCTTCCAGACATACTCTCCACCCTTCTCCACTGTGCTGTTTGTGCCAGCAAGCTGCCCTCTACTGATGGTACCACATGGACTCCCTTGCTGTCTGGCTTTCATATTGTTCTACCGATGGCTGACAGTGGCAGGAGATGGAGGGTGGGAGAAGGGAGAGATCAGAGAAGTTACCCCCCTGCGTCAGTCCCTGGTGATGCTTGGCCATGGATGGCCATGTTCTCCCCAAGGTGGCAACTCTTATCACATGGACCCTCTCCCATGGCTATAACTCTCCTCCCCATCTGCTCATAATTTCCACCTCCTTTAGTTCCTGTAGGTCCCGCTTTGGTGTACTTCCTCACACCGTGTCAGTTCCCTTAAGCCTACTGAAGACCTTGCACCTTCTCCCTTTACTAAGCTTTTTCTTAATCCCTTTGATTTTGCCATCTGTTTGCTGCACAGACTCTTAACTGGTAACTCAAGTTACAAGTTAGGAAGTATGTATGTGAAGGGGCGCCTGGGTGACTCAGTCAGTTAAGCATCTGCCTTTGACTCAGGTCGTGATCCCAGGGTCCTGGGATCAAGTCCCACATCGGGCTTTCTGCTCATCACTCATCAGAAAATGTGCTGGTCTCTCTGCTCTCCCCCTCCTCCCCCTCCTCCTCCCCCTCGCACTCCCCCTCACAC
>LNAC01000462.1:354418-381935 GCA_002007465.1 Ailurus styani
ACTCCCCCTCACACCCCCCTCCTCCTCCCCAGTCTTCCCCTGCTCCTGCCTCTGTGCTGCGTGCACATGCTCTCTCTCTGAAATAAAATCTTTAAAAAAAGAAGTCTGTATGTATGTATGTGAGTTAGGGGTGGGTAAAAAGCCTAAATGCAATGCAAAAAATAAATCCAGTTACCAGCAATCTAAGTGCCATGCTAAGAACTTGATTTTGATAGAAGATCCAATTGAAGAAGGAACCTCTTCTACACTTCTTTCGATGCACACTGAACCCCACAAAGGCATGGGAGAGAAGGGTGGTAAACTCTGACAGAAAGCACGTGTAGAAGGGATTGGTAACAAGGTCAGAGGCCAATATAGCCACACCGAACTCCACCGACCTACAGACCACCACTCACTCTTCTTTCTTCTAAGATTCTGTCCTCAAACTTCCCTCACTGTATAATGCCGTCCATTCTTCGCAAGCCTTCCTTCAACCATTACCTCTAGGTGGAAGAATGCAAGTCTTTCTCTAACCTAAACATTAGTCTTAAGTTACAGCCCCAGCTACTTGGATATCCCCCAGCCACCTAACATTAATTGATCTGAAACTTAATATACCCTCATCCTCACAGTAACTGACTTCCTTTTTCTCCGAACGCTGTCAGCGCCCTCCCATTTCACCATGCTCACCACCTCAGACGTTTTTCCTACCCTCTCCCACAACCCCCATAGCTAAATCTGTTGCTGAACACGGAATCTAGATTCTGAGTCACTGCGTATCTTCACATGTGGGCTTCTGACTTCCTTTCCAGCCTCATCTGCCACCCCTTCCCTTCATGATCTTCAACCTACTCTTGGAATCTAATGCATGCCTTGCCCCTACATTATTGTAATGGAAAAACCTTTTGCCAACCAATCATATCTGTAAGAAGAAAAAAAAACCCTCAAATTTTAGAATAAGTGTCAAGTTCCTTCGAATATTTCTCTTTCTTTTCCACCAACTAAATGCTCCCTTCACCTGAATATTTGACTTAGATCACTCTTACAGACTTGTACACTATTATAATTATGTATTATATATTATCATCATGGGCTACTCATGTTTTTTATTCTTAAGTATAATACTATTATATAAAATAAAATATATTATAATCATGATTATAAAATACAGAAATTTTTGCCATGCTGAATTTCAGATTGCTTTAAAGCAGGAAAAGCTCTGTTTTATGCTATACAGCGTCTATCTTCAATAATTTTTGAACTGTCTCCAGTTGCACTGAATTTTCTGACATGCATATCAAATTTCCAGCCAACATTATTTTTAACATTAAACAGAGACTATCAAAAACACAAAAGCTGCGCATTACATATCCTTCTATAAGTTGGCATGAAATTCCTTTTTCTTTTTTTTACCATTTAGAAAATAATTAAGCAAAACTAGAGTAAACTCACAAACAATATTTAACTTGAAAATGTTAACCACATCACCCCTATTAGAAAGACAAAGACATGTCTCTACATACCAGACAAATACGTGTGTGTAGTTCGAGTTAGAGGGATTTGGTGACAATACCTTTTTCTCTCCTAAGCAAATCGTGTTATTCTGACAAAGAATGCAGCATTTTGTGAGTGAAATGAAGCCACCTGCGACTGCACTACAAGTTTAATGATGGGCACGTGTATGAACTGGAGGCTCAAAAACAAATGTTTTGCAAGGATGTTTTCTGTTTTCACAGAATCATCCACAAATGTTAAGAATGATCATAATTTGGACCTAAAATTTCCCCTAGAAAACTCTGACAATCCTTTAGTTGGATCAGTCTTCCCACATATTTTTCTAATTCTTTGGGACAGCTGCATGAAAATATGTTCTTTGATTTAGCTATTCATTCTCTTAATAACCATAACTGAGTATTAACATTATAATTTCTCAAACAATGTTCATTAGATTCTCCTATAGTGACATCAATGCCTGTTTTATATTCTTCCTAAAACCCTCACTCGCTTCAGGATGGACCATTCTCCATCCTTACGTTATTTGTAACCATAAACAGTGACCTCTTCATTGTTCATTTGCTCTTCAGTTTCATTTCGGTTGCCTATCCTGTTTATAGCCTACTCTGTTGCCAGCCCCCAATTTTCTCTTGGGGAACATCCTTTTCCCACACCTTCAGTAGACGTGGCCTAAGCTAGTGAAGCTGACTCCACCCAAAAATGTATGCCAAAATGGGCGTAAACTCCAGCCTGTAAAGTCAGGTCATTATGTTCCCTGACTACACTGAAATAATGAATGAATTTGAATTCACAAGAATCAGCACAGAGACTGGTGGGAACCCTTAGAAACGGCGCTCTCTTCCCATCAGGGTTGCTAAACAGGAAGGCTGTGGCTCCGAAGCCTCTGAAAACCCCTCTGAGGAGGAAACCAATACAGGATGCCAGAACCACGAGGTGAGAAAGATTCCTGATATAATTACTTGTGAACTTGGGCTCAGAGATACTTTCTCTGGATTTTAAATTATTAAAGCCAATAATTTTTTTAATTAAGCCAGTTGATAAGTCAATAAATTCTCTCCTTTTTTAGGGCACCTGGGTGGCTCAGTGGGTTAAAGCCTCTGCCTTCGGCTCAGGTCATGATCTCAGGGTGCTGGGATCGAGGCCCGCATCGGGCTCTCTGCTCTACAGGGAGCCTGCTTCCGCCTCTCTCTCTGCCTTCCTCTCTGCCTGCTTGTGATCTCTCTCTCTGTCAAATAAATAAAATCTTTAAAAAAAAAAAATTCTCTCCTTTTTGTAATTCAGTCAGTTTGAATTGATTTTCTGGCCCTTGCAAATGGGAAGATGTGTATCTGTTGAGCCAAGGACGGCCACACTCTTTTCCATGGCCTTCCTCTCTGACCGAACACGAGTGTTCGCCTGGGCCTCCTGCTCCCCGCCTTGGCAGCCATCAGAATCATGTCTCTTTCCACGTCTCAGTGTATATCCTTCACTCACAAATGCAAGAAACCCTTTGGGGCTTTATTCTAATTATCCTCTACCTCTCTCTACACGCCAGTGCATTGGGCAATGTCGTTTTTTAAATGTTGATTGACTGATCCATTCTTGAATGTGTTTCAATTCCTTTTGCTTGTTTCACATTTCCTAAAATAGGCTGTAACTTTTTAAATCCTTTTAAATAGAAACACACAAAAAAATATAGAGAAGTAATTCACAAGAAACATGACTTAATAAGGTACTGATGAGATCCTGGACATACTATATTCAAAACACTGGTAACTCTAAAAGAGGCAGAGCAAATTGCTATACAGGTTGAGGAGCCATGAGAAGGGCCCCCCTCACCCCCAAACTGTGTCACTTCATTGCCTGTCCTACTTCCTTTGAAACCACCACTAATAATTCTACCATTTGAGGTTTGTTTTGGGGGTTCATTTTTGTCGTTGTTTTTAATGCGAGCTGGGTGGTAAACACCCTCATCAGACCATGTTTTGCTCACTAAAAATCCAGATACATAGCAGGACATCCATGAGCATATCCATGGAAAAAGCAGAAAAGAAAATATGAATGTGTAAGTATCCTAGAAAATCAGCTGCATATGGACCTGAAGGACACCACCGTTCAGCTCCATGTTGCTGTGAGTAAAATTTTCATTATGTGTAACTGATATACCATCAGAAGATCCTGATTTTGTTTTAAAGATTTTATTTACTTGACAGTGAGAGAGAGAGAGAGAGAAAGAACACAGAAGGAGAGGGAGAAGGAGACTCCCCACTGAGCAGAGAGCCCAACGTGGGGTTCCATCCCAGGACCCCAGGATCATGACCTGAGCTGAAGGCAGACACTTAACCAACTGAGCCACCCAGGCGCCGTGATCCTGATTTTTCTAATAGAAATTATTAAAAAAACTGGACTAGGATTCAAAATAAATTACTCTGCCTTGCACTGCCCCCAGAAAAACTGAGATGTGTAAATTTTCCTAACTTCAATTTCTTCATCAAGCCTGTTGACAAGAGACATTATATTATTTTTCACTTTTATCTCACTCTTCAGAAAGGATGATCAAATCAGTCTTAATAATAGATCAGTCTCATTAATAAAACCTCTGCTCTACTTCAATTTACATGAACTTCATTATGAAAAGTAATTGGCCACACTGAATTTACGGTGGGAGTCAGCTAATGCTGAATACAAAAGCACAGGGAGATTTAAGAGGAAGGCCTGTTGCAAGGTCATATAAAGAAAGCTGAGTGGTCCTCAGAGAGAGAGAGAAAGAGAAAAAAAAAAAAAGCTGGGTCTACTTAAAAAGCACTCAACCTGAAATTAAGCTTTAAATTTTATTTTTTTTATAAAGATTTTTATTTATTTATTTGACACAGAGAGAGAGAGATTACAAGTAGGCAGAGAGGCAGGCAGAGAGACAGGGAGAGGAGGAAGCAGGCTCCCCGCTGAGCAGAGAACCCGATGCGGGCCTCGATCCCAGGACGCTGAGATCATGACCTGAGCCGAAAGCAGAGGCCCCAACCCACTGAGCCACCCAGGCGCCCTAAGCTTTAAATTTTAAATGAATAAATGTCTTCTTAGACAGAAAAATCAGGGCCCCAAACCCAACGGGCACAAGAAGATGGTTTTGTGAACTTGTGACTGTCTGAAAACAGTGTCCTAATAAATTGAAACCTGGTTCCTGGCTGATTTTGCTCTTCTTCCTCTTGTAGCACCATGTTCCAATCATGCATCCAAGGTGACCTTGGGAACTAGGAAGTGCTGACAAAGTTTCCAGATGCCTCTCTGAGATAGAATTAATGTGAAAAGTTTTTAATTTCATGTGCCATCCAGAACAGACTTTTTAAGTGACTAAGATCACTGGTACTCTCAGATTTTAATATAATATTCTTGACAGCTAGTTCAAAATGTACTATAATATATAAGTAAAGATAAATAAAAATATATTTACATATTATATAATACATAATTTTGTTATAAATATGTATATCATATATCATACAAAATATATATATTAGGACAAGTTCTGAAGGTATTAAGGTCTAGAAACTAAGATGACTCCACAGGTACCTATACATACCTATATATTTTTATACACACACACACACACACACACACACCTATTCAAGCCAAACCAAAAATAATACTTTGTAGAAGGCTCTTTCCTCCAACAATCCAAATTCTATCTAATCCTGAATTCTTGTTCAAGTTCTAGCCTCTCTGTGGTCTTCCTAAATAAATCTGGCCCACATCTCCTCTCCTTTCTCAAAGTAGAAATCTCTCTCTGCTTCACCACTACCATCACACTTTTACTGCGAACGTACGAAGGAGTAGAATCATATTCCTGAAGACAAACTCCACCTTAAACCATTTAAAGCTAGTTGTGAAGACAAGATGCGTGCCCAGCCCTTAAACAACTAACCAGAGCAGATGAACCCAGGAGTGAGAACGAGGGTAGGTTCGAGGGGGCTGGGTCAGGCAGCGATGGCAAGGTTTCATGGAGAGGGTGGGGTTCCAGCTTGTCCTTGAGGAAGTGCCCTCTCATAGAGCCAGAATGGAAAAGGAAAGCCTGGCAGCATGAACCAGATGTAGAGGCAGAAATGGACCCATACAGCCGAGTTAGGAAGGTGTAATTTGAACTGTAATCAGGAGTCTCTTTCAAGGAAGGTCACACGTTCTGTTCATCTGTGACTTTATCCATCACTAAATGGGGTATCACCTCTGCTTGGGTTAAGTCTCACCAAAAAGTGCAAGAAATGCATGAGCACACACTTCTAGGATAATTTTATTTAGGTAGCATTCAAAAGACAGAATAAGAGTGCCAAACTCACGCCCACACTCATGGCGGCCCATCTATACTCATCCCAATTGGGGCCACAAGTTCAATAATTGTGGATGGGTCCAGTTAACTCTCACATTTGAGGTAGGAGCCTTCCGTTAGGAGCCATAATATGGATGGTAACAGAGAGAATACACTTTCCTTAACAGTCATGGTTAAACTTGAATGGGCAGTGTGTAGTTTGGCCTAAACTAAAGTGACATAAAAGAAAGTGATGCTTATTCCCAAATGTCAGCTACTGCCCTTTCATCTCTATGGAAAATATACATAGATTCACAAAAATTGACACCCTGCTGAGAGATGCCATACAGAAACTCAAGGTTCTTCCCACAGCCCAGTGAGTCTTAATCTTGGTTGCCTATTAAGGGCAACTGGAGAGCTTTTAAAACTCACTGAAGATGACAAAACCCCAGGGAATCCACTAAACCAGAATATTGAGGTGGGGGGGCAGGGGCTATCCAGGTGATTTTCACATGCAACCTGGTTGACAACCACTGAAATCTCCCCTGTTTGAACCCTCAGTGGCTTTACCAGGTTAGGGAGGGATCAACGATCAGCCCATTTAACCATCATTTTGTGACAACAGGGAGTCAATGCACAGCATAGATGAACTTTTAAATGTGAATATAAGCTTATGGCTTAGCTATCAATCTGTAGCTTAATTCACTGAGCAATTAGCAAAATACTAAAAACAATCAATCAAAGGAGGCACAGCTTTTAAGGAAAGTGGTAAAGGAAAACACAAGAGACAAGAACTAGTGAGAATGAGAAATTTTTAGAAATAAAATGTCTCCAAATGTGGAAGGGTGAACAATATTACCTCACCCAGTTAATATTTAGGGTGATTATTATTAACCATTGTGACAACAGTAGTACCTCCAGTTTTAATTCTACTAGAGGCCACTCAGAATGCTAAGTGCTTTATATATTAAACCCACTTAATCTTACAACAATGCTATGAGAAGACCCAGTAATGATTACTTGACTTTACAAGTAAGTTGATGCAACCTAGCTAGAGACCAAACTATGTTCCAACCAGTTGTCTTAATTCCTAAAGTTTCTCGAAAGCAAGGTGATTCCCTTACACAGGGTACTCTGCCCTCGTCTCCAAAGGCTCAGCCCACAGCACTGAGCTGTAGGTGGGGAGGCAAGAAGAGGAGGTGAATACAAATTGCTACGCCTGACTTTCAAGTCTATTTGTTCCTAATTTAGAGCCAAAAAAAAAAGACCCACTTAATTTTTAATCCATTGAGCTGGGGTTAATTTCTGACTTGTTAGATGGGCAATTTATATGTCATTTCTGTTCCTTCCAAATGGACCTTCCTATAGACAGTTTTCGCTCCTGGACCCAGTTGGCCCCACATTCACAATATTTTTACAGCAAGACCAAAATTTGATTGTTGGAGCCAATTCTTTTGACGATACTAGTCTTTAAAAGATTGTTCTTTTTCAAAATAGATGGGTCCTGGCAATAAGCCAGACCCTCCAAAAGTCAACACAGATCTTAAGGTAAAGGGTTCCACTTCCAAGTTTGAGGGAATTATCTCAATAAGTGCCTGAACGTGTTTATAGCATTAACAAAGGCCTGTAAATGAGTGATTGCATATGTTTATAGAATGGAGAACCGAGGGACACCCTCCAGCCTAAAACTCGTCCAAAAAGCACCAAAGCAGAGAATAAAAACAACTCCCTATGCAGAGCACTAGACCCCCATCCTGAAAATACCCTGCTATTTAATTAAGCCAGGCTCACTCTACTTTCCCATCCAAATACCAAGAGAACACAAGTTGAACCATTCCAGCTTGAAGATTAGAATGGGCCCTCCCATACAGACTGAGAGAAAACCCCTTCTTCCACTGATGATAGACCCTTAAAGCCCTAATTTAGTTTTCTTATTTGTTGCTTGGCATGTCATCCTGCTCCTGTAATTTATTCCAGCTGTTTCTCCTGAAAGTATGGCATTTACAATTTGCTGTGGGCCTCCAAAAGCACACGCACGCGCGCGCGCACACACACACACACACACACACACACACACACACACACACACACACACACACACACACACACCCAGTAAACCAACAAAGGCTGATCACCAAGACAAAGGAACAGATACTGCTGATACGACAGGAAGATACAGATATGATTATTGGGTATTTGCAGTTTTAAATAATAGATGAAGTCTTGCTTTTTATGCATAAAAAGCTGGCAATGTCATAATTCACTCGGAATGTATTACATGTCTAAGTATTAAAATATGAAGGATATAATTTCAGGATATGTTGTTTACTGAATATGCTAATCTTAATTGCCATGAAATTTGCAATTTATATCATTTTTTTAGTCTGAGTGTGAACACATTTGATATGAATCCAGTATCACTCGCAATACTTCTTTATTTTGCTATCCTTGTCCTTGACTTTAAAAAAGATATGGAAATCTCCAATGCTAAAATCATAATTCTAAAATTAAAATCATTGGTTAAAACTCTTATCAGCTTGTTAATCTTTCTGGCTAAAGAAGAGATTACTACATTTTAGTGATCTTGGCTTTAAATACAATGATGGTTCAACTTTTATCTATTTTTTTCATTGAAATGTCCAACCTTCTTTATAGGCTTAGAGGTTAACTCATTTCTACCTTTTTTAAAAAATATTTTATTTTTTTATTTAAGAGAGAGAAAGAGAGCAGGAGCAGGGGTTGGGTGCAGAGGGAGGGGGACCAGCAGACTCCCCACTGAGCAGGGAGCCCCACACAGGGCTCAAGCCCAGGACCCTGGGTTCATAATCTAAGCCAAAGGTAGACACTGGAATGAGCCACCCAGGCACCCCTCTACATTTTTTAAAGCAAAAAAAAAAAAAAAGGAAAAGAGAAAATGAGGGTGCCTGGATGGCACAGTCAGTTAAGTGTAGGACTCCTGGTTTTGGCCCAGGTCATGATCTCAGGGCTGTGGGATGGAGCCCTGCATCAGACTCCATGCTCAGTGAGGAATCTTGAAATTCTCTCTCCTTCTTCCTCTGCCCCTCCTGCTTGTGCGTGCTCTCGATCTCTCTCTCTCTCTCTCAAATAAATAAATAAATCTTAAGAAAAAGAATGAAAAAGAACAAAATATCAAAGTTTCCAGCAATGCTGATACAACTAAAATAACAGAATAGTGAGCAACAAATAAAACAGTTTCATGAACCTATATTAGGCTAATATCTTTTCCAAGAAAAATAACATTTTTTTAAAATTAATGAACCCCAGCTTGTTTATAAGATGTATCTTCTCCTTAAAAAATGACTAGGGATACTTGGGTGGCTCAGTCTGTTAAGCATCTACCTTCAGCTCAGGTCATGATCCCAGGGTCCTGAAATCAAGTCCCACATTGGGCTCCCTGCTCAGCAGGGAGCCTGCTTCTCCCCCTGCTTGTGCACTCACTCTCTCTCTCTCTCTCTCTCTCTGGCAAATAAATAAATAGAATATTTTTTAAAAATGACTAAAGAAAAAAAGAACCAATAATCTGATAGCTTATGATAAAATAAAAGCTGTTGCATAGTCACATTACAGTCTGCCAAAAAATTTTTTACAAATCCCTTCTTCATTCTTCTTTGTTCCCATTTGCCTCAGTTCTTGAAATCACTGACAGAGCAGGATCGGGGAGAAAAAGTGGGGGCTGCAACTCTGACTGAATCCACGTAAACAAACCAATTAACTCTGTGTAGGATTGCTGGGTACATGAGACACAAAATGCCAAATTAGTTCAAGCTTTATAAATTATTTTACTTAATTGCTTCGGAGATCGACTGACCTCTCAAACTTATTTGTTTGTATAGACAGGAACTGTATTTCTAAATGAGTTAGAAACCAGGAAATACAGACTTGACAGCATATCCTTACCACAGCAGCCCAGTTCCACTCAACAGCATAACAAGAGAGCCAACTCTACCATCTCCCAGCCTGAGAATGAACCTTGAATGAATGAAGCTCTAACCGTTGGTAGAGGGGGAGAGCAACAAGTGACCGTTAACACTATTTCATTAACCTGACAATGAACTAGATATGCAACAACCCAAGAAATCCTCAAAGAGGCAGTCTTAGATTTATATACTTACATATAACCAAAGTCCCCTCCTTTTCTTGTTCTCTGCTTTGACATTAACCTTGTTGTCTAGCACTCCTCTCTTAGGGTGATTCTACTAGCCCCTTAGTTCCATAAACAAATTTGCTTTACAAATCCACCTTGTGCATTGTAACACTCTCATGGATGGAAGTAGTTTGGGGCTTGGCTTACGATGTTTGGTGACTGACTCTTCCTTCCAGACTGGTAACCTAGACTAGTTGGTTTTCTTCCAGTAATATGAAAACAAATTATGCTTCCAATATAATTATGCAAAGAACTAATATGCCTTATAGCCACCAGCTGCTGTTAAATAAAACCTTCTGATATGCACTATGCTTGTGTTTTCACGTCTGTTTCTTAGGACAAGTCTACCTTTTATCAGATTGTTAAAAGTACACTTATTTCTATAATTGCTTTAAATTGAACATACTACCATGTTTTATTGTCATTTAAACTTGTAATTTTGTTCATCAGCTCTAGTAGACTGGTTTCATTTTGATAACTTTTAAAATGGGGAGGGTAATTGGGCGCCTGGGTGGCTCAGTGGGTTAAAGCCTCTGCTTTCGGCTCAGGTCATGATCTCAGGGTCCTGGGATCGAGGCCCGCATCGGGCTCTCTGCTCAGTGGGGAGCCTGCTTCCCCCTCTCTCTCTGCCTGCCTCTCTGCTTCCTTGTGATCTCTCTCCCTCTGTGAAATAAATAAATAAATAAATAAATAAATAAATAAATAAAATGGGTAATTAATGATCTCCTTATTTTCCTAACATTGTTTCTTTAATATTTACGTTACTTTCTGCTATATCCAGAAGACAATTTTGAAACAGTGACATAAAATTTTAGGAGACATCCTCATCTCCTAAATATAATCTGGTTCAATTCAAAACATACTGATTAAGCACCTACTGGGTGCTAAGAGTGCTTTTAATCTGTAGATACAGCAGAAAACAAACCAACCCACAACGATAATGGTCCTGTCATGATGAAGCCTTATATTCCATTAGGGTTGGCATTAAAATGAGTAAATAGACGTCAAGTCATATAAGTGTGCACTGGGTGTGGTGCATCAACAATGAATCTCGGAACACTGAAAAAAATAAAATTAAATTAAGATGTTAAAATCCAGAGTGGAAGAGGAATGGTGAGCAGATCATGCCAACATTTCTGGCCAGAATAGGAGTTTTAGAAATCCAAAACCCCACCTAGGATTTTGAAAAGAGAACTGACAACATTGGTCTCTCATTTTTTAATGCTCTATGGAAAGTAGATTATAAGGATGGGGTTAAACACAGAGATGAGGTAAGATGCTATAAAAGTTCTAGGCAACAGATGAGGGTACTCCAGACCAACACAGTAATGGTGGAGAGAGTGAAAAGTAGTCTGACCCAAGCATTACTTTGAAGGGAGAACAACAAAGTTACAGCTGGATGGTTGCATGTGAGGTATGAGAGAGAGAGGTACAAGGATGTCTCCAAATTTTTCCTGATCAATGGGAAGAATGGCCTTGCCAGATACTAAGAAAGAGATGAAAATAGAGGGACAGGTAAAGGAAAAGAAATTAAGAATTTGGTTTTACATATGAAGGTTCCTGAAAAAATTAAAAACAGAACTACCATATGATCCAGCGATCCCATTTCTTGGTATATTTCCAAAGGGGATGAAATCACTATCTTGAATAGATATCTGTACCTCACGTTCATTGCAGCATTATTCACAACAGCCAAGACGTGAAAACAACCTCAGTGTTTGTTACAGAAGAATGGATAAAGAACATGTGAGAAGTATAATGAAATGTTATTCAACCACGGAATAAAAGAAAATCCTGCCATTTGCAACATCATGGCATTATCCATGGCATATGTGGTTATTATACCACGTGAACTAAGTCAGACAGAAACACAAATACTGTATGATATCACTTATATGTGCAATCTAAAAACAATGAAATCATAGAAACAGAGAGTAGAATGTTATTTACCAGGGGCTAAGAGGTGGGGGAAACGTGCAGATGTTGGTCAAAGTATATAAACTTTGATTATTCAATGAATAAGTTCCAGGGATCTAACGTACAGCCCAATGACCATCGTTAATAAGACTGGGTTATATACTTGAACGTTGCTATGAGAGTAGAGATTTAATGTTCTCACCATGACAACAACAACAAAATGGTAATTATGTAAGGTGAAGGATGTGTTGACTAACCTTACCATGGTAAATACTTCATAATATATATGCGTATCCAATCATTACATTATATACCTTAAAATTACACATTAATGTCAATTACCTCAACAAAGCTAGAAAATTTTTAAATTGTTTTTAAAAAAATTATTTGATTTTGGACAAATTGGGATTCCCATTAGTCATTCAAGAGTGTATGGCAAATAGGAAGTTGGCAAGAGGAAGGAAGGAAGGGAGGGAGGGAAGGAGGGTAGAAGGGAGGGAGGGGGGAAGGAAGGGCGGAAGGAGAGAAGAAAAGAAGGGAGGGAGGAAGAAAGAAACAAGGGAGGAAGGGAAGAAGGAGGAAGGAAGAGGCAGTTGGCTATGGAAACCTGGCATTTTGTAGGAGAAATCTGGACTAAGAATAGAAATTAGGCAATATCAGTATATAGATGGTAGTTGAATGACACAGCATAAATGACTCTGAGGGATTACAGAGAAGACAGGGAGCTGAAGACTGTCAAAAGGACTGTGTCCTCACCCAAAAAAGCAAAAGGTGAGGGAGAAGACACAGTTTCAAAGAGTTTAGTCATGCATCTTAATGTTAGAGGGTTCTTTTATAGTTACATACAATTGGCAGTTACTTAAGTCCCCCATTTTCAGAAGAATCAGTACTAATGAAGCTAACACCTTATTTGTTTCCTAAGCATCAGCTGCTCATCCCAGCTGATCTGAATCTGGACAAAATAAATACAGGAAATAGCAGAGATGAACTCCTCTAAAGGTCATTGTGCCTTAGCACAATGAGAACTCCCAGAGGCTCTATTCAGCCATCTGGTGGTTGAGAAATTGACAGGGCTACTCCACAGAGTATCCTGATTCTGATGAAGGCTCCTCAAGGAAGCCACAAGCCTGAGTTTCCATCATTCAGCCTACTGGGCATCCACCCTGGAAATGTGGACAAATCATTTATTCATTGCTATCTCACCACAGTAGCCAAGATAGCCTCCTCAATGATTCCAAACTCCTGGCACTGAGACTTTAGTAGTCCTTCTCATATTGACTAGGGCTGACCCGTATAACCAGTAGAATATTTTTGAAATGATGATGTGTGACTTCAGAACCCAGGTCATCAAAGATACCAGAGCTTCTACTTTGCTGTCTCTTGAATTACTTGCTTGGGAGAAGTCGGCTGCCATATTTCAAGGACACTCACACAGCTCTAGAGAGAAAAGCCACATGACGAGTGGCTGATGCCTCCTGGCACAGCCAGCAAGGAACTGCGACCTCCTATCAACAGCCATGTGAGTGAACCATCTTGAAACCAGATCTTTCAGCCCCATTCAACTCTTCGAATGACTGCAGCCTTGACCAACAACTTGATGGCAACTATAAGAAAGACCCTTAGCCATAACCAATCCAGCTAAGCTGTTTCCAGATTCTTGATCTACAGAATTGGGAGCAATAAAGGTTTATTTAAAGGAACCCCCAAGATTCAGATTGCTTGGGTCTGGGATACAGCCTGATGTCAGGGTTGAGTCAAAGTTATTACAAGCAAACAATATACTATCAGATTTCAGACAAGATATGAAGCAAATCTCAGCTGCCAAACTTCACTTCCTTCCAAAAGTACCGAAAGGCAGAGTAAATGTTTTATGGGTCAGAGTGTTCTCGATATGGACACTGTGGAAAGGGTCAATGACAAAGGTACATCTGTCATTTGCTGGTAGTCCATAAAGAGCAAATAAAGTTGTGATAGGAAAAGCCAGGAAAATGTGGACTGCTTTCCACCTGACCTCAGCCTAGACACCACTTAACACATGCCACTGGGAGCCACAGTTTCATGAGGGATGAAGTGTACTCTATTCCTTTCTCACAAACTTCTACTTCATTCAATCCTCCTGTCCACCCACCCACATACAGCCCACATCCATTATCGGTTAAGATACTTCAGATGGCAAATTAAAGGAAACTCAAACCAACCAGCTTGAAAATAAAAAGGTATTCTAT
Organism: Ailurus styani; assembly: GCA_002007465.1. Lineage (NCBI taxonomy): Eukaryota > Metazoa > Chordata > Mammalia > Carnivora > Ailuridae > Ailurus > Ailurus styani. Next base: position 368,496 of record LNAC01000462.1, read on the forward strand.
GGAATGATACAAAGCTCCACGGTAGAACATTCCGGAATTGTTTGAGCAGTTCGTTACAATACACACAGATTCATTCCCTCTCTGCTATACTCAGGTGTTTCCTGATGGACACAAACAGCTGCCTCAGCTCCAGGAATGAAGAGAAAAGGACATAATTAAGGGAGAATGTCTTTTCCAATATTCTTCTTTCATCGGGAAAGAAAAAAAAAAACCCTTACACACACACACACACACACACGACTTCCCACACATCTCAAAAGTGTGAAAAATGAATTATGTACTCCTTCCAACCAATCAACAGGAAAGAGAATAGGAAAACATGAGGCCAGGATTTACCCCACAGTCCCAAAGATAGTATCACAAATACACACACACACACACACACACACACCCTTCACATTATCAACATCAATGCATTATAATCCATCAATTAGAATACTTTCCATTGCATAGAACAGACACCAATCAGGTAGCTAGTGTGTGTTACAAAACACACAAGAAGAAACTCCCAGTGGCATAAAACAAAAACCATGTATTTCTCAGAAATCTGCAGGTTAGCCTTAGTAGTTTGGCTCTGTTCAGAGAGATCCACTCCCACATCTGTGATTCTTTTGATGGTCAGCTAATGCAGGCTTTGCTATGTGACACTTGAAGCTGTGAGTGCAGTTGAGCTCTGCCCCCCACCGCAGGTTGGGCTGAGGTCTCTTGCATATATATTCATTCTGAGGCACTGGCATAGGAGTAGGATGTACCCAAGAAAGCTTTCTCGGGGTAACAGCAGAAGCACGGGAAGACAGGCAGAAATAAGGTGCCTCCTAAGGTCTAGGTTCAGAACTGACACATTATTACTTATTACTTCTACTCACATTCCCTAGGACAAAGCAAGTTCATGGTCAAGCCCAAAGTCAAGACCCAAGGAAGTAAGTGCATACCATTGCTAAGTGGAAGGACTGCAAAATCCCAGGTCAAGGAGTTTGAATATAAGGAGAGTTTAAGACCTGGAGCACCTGGGTGGTTCAGTCAGTTAAGTGTCTGCCTTCAGCTCAGGTCATGATCCCAGCATCCTAGGACCGAGCCCCACATCAGGCTCCCTGCTCAGGGGGGATTCTGCTCCTCCCTCTCCCACTGCCTGCCACTCCCCCTGCTTGTGCTGCCTCGCTTTCTTTCTGTGAAATAAATAAATAAAGTCTTAAAAAAAAAAAAAAAGAGAGATTAAGACTCAAGGCCAGTATCCCTATCTACCACAGAGAGTAAGTAAATCCGTCTTTGGTCACCAAAAATAAAATTATTAGAAAAGTCCTGAGGATTCACACAATTGATGGGAAACATAATCATTGGGCTCAGAAAGTAAGTATCTCTGAAAAACCAAGAAGCTGAAATCACAAGTGGCCAAGCACTATTACCAGGATCAGGGAAGAGAGGACATAACCTTTTGCTTTTCCATATTGGTCACCTCCATCAACACTGCTCATAATTAGACATTCTCCCAAGATACAAAGAGACTTAGACGCCAGAGAAAAAAATACAGAACAGTTAGCTGGTTGCTCTAAAATGGAATGGGAAAAGGATTCTCTGAATAACTAAAATCCATTTCATTCTATCAAAACAGCCCCCCACCAAGAGAGGTACTTCCTGCTCCACAGCAAGAGGGTGAAACTTTGGATCCTTCATGATAAGTCACTTGAGACCAAGTCAGCATTTCCCAGGAATACACACTCAAACACCAGTTTCTCTTGGACACAGAGGAAAGACACCTATTAGCCTCGCAAACCTTTTTTTTTTTTTTAATTGTTTTGGGCTGCTGAACAGACTTGAGGAAATTCAGTATGTTTCCAGTTTTACAGTCGGCATTTAAATAATCTAAGATACACCCAAAAGATATATGGTGACCTCACGTACAAACAGGCTCAGGAAAAATCATAGGGTCTCAAAAATGTCCTCACTGGAATGGCGTTTTTATGCCGCGAGATCTACGCTAGTGTGATAGGTCTTCGGTTCTACTCAGGGCTTTGGGAGATCTATACACTCAAATCACTATTATTACACTTAAATAATGTAATTGCACTCACGGGACGGGGACTGCAGTATCAGATTAGGTCATAAGATGAGGGGATTTGGGGGATGTCATTTTTTTTTTCTCTCCCTAATTCACTTTCGGATATTACAGCCATGACAAACACACCAAAGAGAGCTGGTTGAATAAACGGCAAGTTTTACTAAATGTTTATAGGAAATCAAGTCCGTGTCCCCAAACAGTCATTTGGTTAGTGAAGAGAAGTGGAGAAGGAGCAGAAGGGAAATTAGGAAAAGGAAGGGAGGGGGAGAAGGAGAGTCGGGGAAGGAGGCAGGCAGGGAGAGAAGGAAAGGAAGAGTGACGGGAGCATCCGTCCATCACCTCACTGAGCTGGGCGCACAGGAGTTCTCCGGCTTATTCTAACCTTACTTAGGGTGGGAATATGGGCACAGATCAAGCATGTCTTCTTTTTTTTTTTTTTAAGATTTTATTTATTTATTTCACAGAGGGAGAGAGATCACAAGGAGGCGGAGAGGCAGGCAGAGAGAGAGGGGGAAGCAGGCTCCCCGCTGAGCAGGGAGCCCGAGGCGGGCCTCGATCCCAGGACCCTGAGATCATGACCTGAGCCGAAAGCAGAGGCATTAACCCACTGAGCCACCCAGGCGCCCCCAAGCATGTCTTCTTAAGCAGTTTTCTTCTCAGGCGATTGGGGCCACAGGTGCAACATTATGGCTCCTGATTAACCTTATTCACACATGGCCGGGCTCCTAGGATCCTAGTCTGCACTTTTTTTTTTTCTTTTTTTCTGGAAGCAGAGCAAGAATATACTCAGCACAGGTACTCACTCAAACTAAGGGGCGTCAAGAGAAGGGAATGCAGAGGTAGGGCAGTATTCTTTTTTTTTTTTTTTAAGATTTTATTTATTTATTTGACACAGAGAGAGAGATCACAAGTAGGCAGAGAGGCAGGCAGAGAGAGAGGAGGAAGCAGGCTCCTGGCTCAGGCTCCCACCCCAATAGGCAGGGCAGTATTCTTAAGACTACAACTTCTTGGGGCGCTTGGGTGGCTCAGTGGGTTAAGCATCTGCCTTTGGCTCAGGTCATGATCCCAGGGTCCTGGGATCAAGTCCTACATCAGGCTCCCTGCTCAGCGGGGAGCCTGCTTCTCCCTCTCCCTGCAGCTCCCCCTGCTTTTGCGCACTCTCTCTCTCTCTTGTTCTCTGTGAAATAAATGAATAAAATCTTAAAACAACAACAACAAAACAAACTATGACTTCTTATCTAAACAAACTTCTGAGCCACCGTGGTTTTGTTCCTGAACACCACCCTCTTACTGAAGGACTGTCTCCACACAAGCTCTTCAGCCTTTTAGTTACTCCCGAAAATATTCAGTACAGCCCCACTTCCCTTCCCTCAAGACTCTTCTGCTAGAGATAATGAAAGAAATACGAACCACTATTTTCTGTGTTGAGAGTGATAAAGGGATGCAGGCATGTCAAGACACATAATGGAGAAGCTTGCCCAACGATGCCCTGAAAGTCACCCTCTGTAGAAAGGAGAATGAATAGAAGAAATTAATCCCATTCAGTTGTATGATCTGATCAAATCCTGGCACGGTTTGGAGTCTCCATCTGTAAAATTAATAGCTTCCTAATCTAGGCTATTTTGAAGTTGTTCTATCTTATATAACTATTTTTACATATATACACTTAAATAGGCCATCTAGTTCTAATTAGATCTAAATGAGAGTGGAGAAAATGGCTGAAATGTCCACAATTTATGCTCAATAAACTACAATAATTAAATTGTCTGAATAGATCTTTGTTGAGGGAAAAAAACAACTTTGTATTAAAAATAAGGTGACATTTTTTATCTAAAGTTAAGAACAAAGATTGCAAATAACTACCTAAAAGTTCATCCCTTCTCTATTTTCAACTAAAATTGGATAGACAGAGTTTGAAATCATTTTACTTCCAGCCTGGACTACTCACCAACAAATTATAGTTTTCAGTGGTCATTACCAATGATGGATTTTTAGTTCTCAATTGCCTCGGTGCTAAAGAATCCTGATTTTAAAAGAAACTCCCTTTTATAACTCCAGAAAACCAGTGAGTAAATATAAAATCCTTTCTTGTTATTTTGGAAGCTCAGACCCTCTAAAGGAATCTTCATCATCATGCAATCCCTCAGTTTATTCCAATAAATGTTCCTACAAGATTCAAATTTACTCAATTATTCGCAAGCTTTACCTCTACTCTTCAAATTCCTGCCAAATTCCAAATTAATTCTATTCGGCATTATTTTCTATAGTCAAACAATGAAAGAATATTGTCTAAATGCTAATCCACTGTTTATTCATTTTCTTCATACAGCTTCAGTTCCCCAGAGGTTGACATTTCAATAAAACCTTAAAAGGGATTATAATGCTGCCTCGTTATATTTTGTTTTCTCGAAGAAAATAAATTTAAAACTTTCCCACCTTTAACCCTTTAAAAAAATTAGAAAGTAGCCTATCTTTCTTCCTCCAGAAAACACGCTTTGAATGCGGAATTAATTCCAAGCCTCTGGAATAAAAACCAGTTTCAGGGTAACAGAAAATGATTTTGATGGATTCTGGCAAAGGCTTTCCAATAATTTGTTTCCCTTAAAACAATCCGATCACCCTCATGCTCATAGGATGTTAACGCAGAAAGTCCCAAATGTGCTTAATGCGATATTCACAAGATCCTTGGATTCTGGTTGTGTGTGTGTGTGTGTGTGTGTGTGTGTGTGTGTGTGTGTGTGTGTGTGTGTTTTCCCCCTGCAGCTCTGACTATAGCCCTTGGGTTTACCTGTCACTGAAGGCAATCAGTGTAGAGAGGATTGAAAACGAAGTCCATGGTGTGATTGTTCAGAACATTACAAATTGAGAAGATAGGTTGAAATTTTAGTCATGGCTGAGGGAAAGAAAACTTAATACACAGACGCTAACTAATACGAAAACAACTAATTGAATTAAGAGCTCTATGTAGCTGACTTGCTAAAATAAAACAGGTCCTTTTTTTTAAGACTTTATTTATTTATTTAAGAGAGAGGATGCATAAGCAGGGGGAGCAGCAGGCAGAGGGAGAAGCTGACCCCCCGCTGAGCAAGGAACCCAATGTGGGACTCAATCCCATGACCCTGGGATCATGACCTGAGCTGAAGGCACACGCTTAACTGACTGAACCACCCAGGTGCCCCCTTCCTGCTCAATATTCTTTCTACTATATTGTCAATTGTTTGACTCTTTTCTACTTTATCACCTATCTTTTATTTATTTATTTTTAAAGATTTATTTATTTATTTGACAGAGAGAGACACAGCGAGAGAGGGAACACAAGCAGGGGGAGGGGGAGAGGGAGAAACAGACTTCCCGCTGAGCAAGGAGCCCAATGCGGGACTCGATCCCAGGACCTTGGGATCATGATCTGAGCTGAAGGCAGACCATCAGTGGACTAAGCCACCCAGGCCCCCCCAAAATAAAGCAAGTTATAGGAAAGAAGTGAAATCGATCCTATTCTCCTCGTGCCCTCATTATCCAATCGTCCCGTGCAGGTAGCACCGGAGTACTGGGTGTGGTCTACAATCGCCTGTGCTTTCAAGTGTATTCCCATCACGTAGTTCATACAATTTTACAGGTCAGATGGACTTTACAGCTGCCCCAAATTAGTAGGGCTTCACTGCCTCGCTGGCTTCCAGATGTTCACAGAGCGTGGTCAGTTGTACCGAGGGCAAAAAGCCCTGTGACCCCCATGTTTTAAAGTCTGCATTCACCCCTGCAGTTTGTGAGCACGAAGAAACTGAGATTTGGGGAAGGAATGAAATTGCCTCTCAGAGGACAGCAAACGAATGTCTCCCTCTGATCAATGAGGTACACCAAAGCCAGGGTAGTAAACTGCCCTTTCTAGAACCCTGTCAGTCAGTTCAGGAAATCAAAATCCAGAAAAATGTTGAAAGTACAAATCACTGGCTCCTCCAGCTTCACGGTGGACTGCCCACAGGCGAAGTATTGACTGAATGACAGAATATTTTGCTACCACTTCCAATTTAATTTGTGTCAGGCCACGTCCTAAGTGCAGTGAGGTAAGGAAGCCAGGAGATGGCCTGAAACCACAATTGTTTTAAGGGTGAAGACGAGATTAGGTGCCTAACTTCTACCAGCCTTTCATGGCCCCACCTAACTCAGAAATACAGTCCAGCCATATGCCCAAGATAGGATATAAGTGGATTAGAAAATGGGATTTCATGAACACAAGACAGTCTTTGACACATCACTCTTGAATTTAAGTGATTTTACATCTCTTCATCCGTCAAAGCTTCATACAAATCCAACACTCCTGTGAAAGTTTTCTGTTCCACCTCAGGCAGAGAAAGATCTTCCCAGCTTCTGAACACAAACACTAATCTCTCGTTTGGCAAATAACCCCACTTTGGGATTTCTCTTTATTCTTATCCTATTGCCTATCCAATTTTTATGTTGCTTTTGACATTCTAAGAGTAGAAGTTTGGTTTCTCCAAGTAGGTTGTGTGCGACCTATCGGCCACTTATAGGCATGGAGTATGATGGAGTTCTGCTTCAGATACATGTAAATACACACAGAGACACACACATACACACATGCTCACACTGTCTCCATCCCTTACTCAGATTAGGTATTTTACAGGAATATGGACAGTGAGGGCATGCCAATCAGAATGTGTAAAACTAACCTATCATTGCTAAACAATGTTGAGCTTATGGAAACAAAGGTCAGTGTTTGGGAAACCAGAGTTCCAACATATGTCAACCACAGCCTATCTCCCCAATGGATTTTTTTCCCCAAAATTTTATTTATTTGTTTGAGAGAGAGAGAGAACACAGTGGGGAGAGGGGGAGAGGGAAAGAGAGAAGCAGACCCCTTGCTGAGCAGGGAGTCTGACTCAGGGATTGATCCCAGGGACCTGGGATCATGACCTGAGCCAAAGGCAGACACTTAACCAACTGAGCCACCCAGGCATCTCTCCCCGGTGGACTTTATGAAGAATGAACATACACATGAAGTGATTTCCTTCAATAGCAAACAGGAAGTTCCTCACTGAATGGTGGTTTGACTGCATAGATTTATTTCCTGAAATAACTGTAGTGTACCATAAAGGAATAAAAAAACATTATAAAACTGAAAGGACAAAGAAAATGGGAACAGATAAAATGGCAACCGAGATGTTTTCATTAAAATTTAAGAAGATGGTGAATGGACTGCGAAGTGTTAAATGACATGAAGTGTGAAGGAAGCTGAACCTGCATTAAAGGATACTGATGAGAAGTCTTGGGAACTCTGGAAAGCCCTCAGGAATTGGAGGGGCCAGCTACCTCGGGAGGCAGAGCCAAGGATGGGACTATATAAGGATCCATTAGATACTAGATGCTTCTTCCACCCTGGGCCAGGTGAGTTCCCACTCCCTTCTTTGAAGAGAAGACAAAAATGGATTCTCTAGAGAAATCGAGTCCAGGAAGACTTGGGACTTAGCCACCAGGCTTAGCAGAGTGAGAGGAAGCTACTGTGTTGACAAGGGATTCAATGAATGTGTATTGTTAAAGAAAAAATTATTCTTTTTACTCTTGTTAAAGGTAGTAAAGCAGATTTTATTCAGGCAGACTATGCCAGTGGAATTTTGTAGAAGGAAGAGAAATTGAGAATACAATAAAAGTAAGCGGGAATTTAGAGCCAGGGAGCAGGGTTGGGGTCAGTGGTTGGAAACATCCAGAATAAGAGGGATTCTGACTGAACTGACTTGACAGGATTATTGTTGAAGACAGACCAGGGCCATTAAGTATCAAGGGTGAGGTATGAAGAATTGGATGAGACACCATGGGATGGGTGGGGGATTTTCACTAAAGTGACAGAGTAGAATTCTTAGAGCAAGAATGGCAGAGCCCAAGGGCAAAGCTTAGTCAAAAAGAAGACTCAGAGGAGCCCGACTGAAGTTGAAGTGCTGAGAGACCGTGCTTTGTGCCTTTGTTACTGTGACCCGTGAGGCATGGGATGTTGGGACACACGTCAAGGCCAAGGATGGGCATAAAAATGGCCTCATTTTCTAAGCAGCATGACTAAAAGACAGCTGGGAAATAATACAGTAATGTCCTCAAATTATGAGAGAAAATTATTTTCTATCTAAAATTTGATAGCCAGCTAATTCAGTTCAAGTGTGAGAATTCAATCGAAGCTCAAAAATGATAGATTATTCTCAAGAAATGACTGTCCATTGCTTTTGGTGGGTTTTTTGTTTGTTTGGGGGGAAACATACCTAAGTTGTGCTCCAAGGAAAGGTGTGAGCCCAGAAAAATACACCATGAGAGCTTGTTACCTATAGACAATTACTTAGCCTTCCACAATTTAGGAAAACTAAGCTATAACCAATTATGTTACAAAGGATCTTGAAATGAGAAATACAAATGAATGGGGAGGGGAGCTCTAAAAAAGCAGGAAATGCAACTTTTCTCACGTTCAAATTAAAAAATAAAAACTAACACTGTTTTTATTAAGCTTGTTTTACAAGAACATTATCCCATACATATGTGTATCACCTGCCTCCTCACATCTTTTACTTTCATCTCTGCTAGGACCAACATTCAATATAGTCATATATTTGTATGAACTTTTTAGTTTCTGAGTCATAGTAACCTGATTATTTTTTATATGTTCAAGGGGACACGAGAAGAAAAGCCTATTTTTTATTCACTTGCCATATTAATATGTTCAATCACTTTTTGTTACGTAAGAGATACCTAAGCACCCTAATTTGGCAAATAAAGGAATTTATTGGATCACATGAATTAAAAATTTATATATGACTTGAGTCCAGGGCTCAAACGATGTCCGCAGAACGGGGCTCTCCTCTTCTCTTTGCCCCGTTCCCTAATGGGATGGCTTATTTGCAGATTCTGCAAAGAGGCAAGATAGCTAATCCACACCTTTCGTGTTCAAGTCTAGCAGAAAATAAAGAGCATCCCTTATAGAAAGCTCAACTCACAACCCAGAGAATTCACTTTGACACCCCCCCGTTAGCCGGCTGTCTTTCTGGGGTTTTTTTGTTTTTTGTTTTTGTTTTGTTTTGTTTTTTATTTGACAGAGAGAGAGAGATCACAAATAGGCAGAGAGGCAGGCAGAGAAACAGGGAGAGGAGGAAGCAGGCTCCCTGCTGAGCAGAGAGCCCGATGCGGGCCTCGATCCCAGGACCCTGAGATCATGACCTGAGCCGAAGGCAGAGGCTTTAACCCACTGAGCCACCCAGGCGCCCTCCGTCTGTCTTTCTATAACACGAACATGATATGGTGGGAAATCAAAGTACCAGTCTTCATGATGTAGACTCCTACCTATATACTTAGCCAGGGAATGGGGACTCTAGTTCTCCAAAGAAAAATCGGTAGTGAGGGGATGGATGCTGGACAAGCCAAAACAGCATGTATCCATCACAGCTTTTAAAACTTTCAAAGAAACCCACTGTTCTTCTGTCTCCAAAGAGCAAAATTCCCCTAGGACTTACCCTCCAGCCAACTTAATTTTTCTTTTGGTAAAGAGACACTGAGAACTAACAAATAATTTCTTTTCAGATTTATGATCCAATCACACGCAAATGTACACTTTCAAGTTCTCTCACTTGGAGTCTTTAGGGAGCCCTTGCTCAATGTCTCTACTGATTTGCAGCTTTGAAAGAAACTAATGTAATTGTGCCGATAACTTTTGATTTTCTTCCCCCAGAGCATAGGCATTTCGACCTGAAGCTTTCCCCTGAATATCATCGCCTTCCACCCTTAGCTTTAAAGATGAAATATAAAGCTTTTTCTTCCTATCCACACCCCCCTGGGCTGGCAGCCACAATCAGCCTCGGCGGGAAGCTGGGTATTACGGAAAGCTATGCTCTATATCTTTGAGATCAGTCAGGAGAGCAGCCCCATGTAGGCCTCCTACATACTCCAATAAATGGCCAAACTGATGTGGTGTTCTGTTTCCAAATAAAGAAATTAATTTTCAAAAATTGGCACAAGGCTCTGCCATTTCTGTTATTTGAGTAAGATAAACCAGTCTTGTCATTTCATCTACTCATCGGCCTCTGGAGCACTAGGGGAATTACCCCTCTGGGTGCCACCCATGAAGACCTGATTTGGCCTCCAGTGTTTTATTTTTTATAGAAACAATCCACTCTCTGTCATTTCATTTGATGTTCAAAGAGATCAGCGTGACTTTTCTATTTTCAAACCTTACCATTTTCTTTTCCCAATGACAATGCATTCCCATGTTGTTTTTTTGAGTACCTACTAGGCTTTAACAGATCCCTGTCCTTAAGGGGATCACAGTCTGGTAGAGTCTGGTATGTGATAGTGATTTAGAAATGGACTCAGGAGTCTTAGGAACCACCTCTGAAGTGTATAGCTAACCTCCTAGATAAAAATTTCTCTTTGATATCAACCACTGAAAATAGTCTTATGTATTCATGGCTATGCAGTGACAATGAGTTCCAAGGGATATAGCTAACTCTATACACGTGGTTTCTAGTAAGGAGATATCTATCACTCCCTTGATATGATAGAGATACAGAGATACACTTGTTTCACTTTATTAGAAAAAAACTGTTTTTCCTATTGAACAAACCTTGCTCTTTAGTCTCCTCAAATCACAATTATAATAGTAATTTACAAATCTAAAAAGTAAAAATCATCTTTAAACCTCCTTTGGATGTAAATGGTTTGATAACTCTATATGTCTTTAGTGGCTTTTCTCGAGCTCTCATAATTTTTTCCTGGTAAGAGTAGATTGGGTTTGAACAAGAAAGACAATACTAGAAGAGAAGCAAGAGGGGCGCCTGGGTGGCTCAGTTGATTAGGCTTCTGCCTTCAGCTCAGGTCATGATCCCAGACTCCTGGGATAGGGCCCCACATCGGACTCTCTGCTTCGTGGGGAGTCCGCTTCTCCCTCTCCCTCTGCTCCTCTCCCCTGCTTGTGCTAGCTCACTCTCTCTCTCTCTCTCTGTCTCTCTCTCTCTCTCTCTCTCTCTCAAATAGATAAATAAAATCTTAAAAAAAAAAAAAGAAGAAGAAGAGAAGCAAGATTTCTTTTTCATTTTGTATTCTAGCCATTTCTCGAACAGGATTTCCCATGTACAGCTTGGATCTAGGAGCTGAAAAGAAATAACCTGTGGAGAAATATACTTAAGGGCTAATTAACTTGTATAACACAAATAAATCCAAAACAAGAAGAGACCTTTGCAACTCTAAATCATGGCATTCTCCCACTATTATAGATCCAAGTATAATAAATAAAAATTGGGATGTATTTTCCCAGGGTTTAAAAGTACCAGGGAAGATGTTTCCACTTGCTTTTGGAACTTGCTCTTGGGCATAGCATCAGATTTCTCCCTTGATGTTTTAAGGCAAAATATCCCAGTGGAATCAAAACCACAAGCATCTCTAACATCCTAGCCCTAATGGCTTTTAGTCTTCTAGCAAAAGCATTTTAACCCGATAAACAAAATAATTATCTGAAGCTTGTCGTCTATAATCCTTTGTAAGGTTTTTAAAATACTTTTAAATGTGGTTTAGTTTACCAAAGAAACAATAGTTCAGAGTAGAATCCGAGGCTGCAACAATAACTGTAAACCCACCGCTGGTTGTTCAACACAGAAGAATTTGTCTGGAGAAGGCTGGTCTTAGAGGAAGTTAAATCACAAGATACATTTGTTAGATCTACTTGCACTAGACTTTGGAAAAAGAATCTGAATGAGGAAAACATTGTCTGCTACCATCTGTTCCACCAAACCCCCCGTGTCTTCTCTCAAATATTAGGGTCAGTTATATATTTATCCACTCGCGTGAACTCTGAAAAGATAAACCAAAGCACAGGGAATAGACAGTTTTAGCTGGGACTTTAAGTTGCAGAATAGGGAAACCACGCAAGTCTTTGAAGATTGACCCTGAAGGTAGAATTTAAAACTCTCATTGGCTTCTAGAAGGCTAAGGAAGTCCTAGGAAATGAAGCGCTAATAAAGGAGGAAGTAGAACTAGGTATTGAAATGCAACTACTTTGAAGTTTCATGTGACCGAATCAGAAGACAAATGCCATCAAGCCTAAAGCATGCTTAAAATTATATGATAACCCATTGAATAAAAGAAAAAAATCCATGAATTCATACTGATAATAAATAGATGATTAAGAAACAGATAAGTGATGTAGGTAGATTTTTTCAACCATAGAATACAACTAATAAACCTGGAAAGATCCAATTAGAAAATCACTAGAAAATCACATGCAGGGCGCCTGGGTGGCTCAGTGGGTTAAAGCCTCTGCTTTCGGCTCAGGTCATGATCTCAGTGTCCTGGGATCGAGGCCCGCATTGGGCTGTCTGCTCAGCAGGGAGCCTGCTTCCCCCTCTCCCTGTCTCTCTGCCTGCCTCTCTGCCTACTTGTAATTTCTCTCTCTGTGTCAAATAAATAAATAAAATCTTTAAAAAAAGAAAAAAAGAAAGAAAAAGAAAATCACATGCAACTATTATGATAAAGATACATTCAGGCAAAACTAATCAATGGGTTAGTCTGGGGTAGTAGGTGTAGGGGGTGAGTTTGGTAAGAAACACTATTTGTATAAACCCACCCCATAAATTATAGCAATGATCACCCCAATGGCAGAGCACAGCCAATAAAGACCAAAAGAAAAGGTCTTCTGGATAGTAAGACCAGGCTGTGGTCTTGATCACACAACAAGTTCTGCCTCCTTATACCAACTCACACTCTGCCTGGGGACCCGCCTGTCACAGAATCCAGCCAGTGCCACCAACTTGTGGAGATGTACAACCCGAGGCTCCACCCTACTAGGAGAGATGGCAAAACACAACCCGCGTCCCTGTCCAATCACTACATCCAGCCAGTGGCACCACCATGCCCAGAAACAAAGCTTGTGACCCCACCCAAAAAGAGGTGACTGCAGAAGCCAGCGAGTGGGCCCACCTGACAGTGGGACTATGCCAACAGTGTTGCCAGACTTGGGAGCCCAGCCAGCAGCCCCACTTAACCATGGAGCCAGACCAGTGCTAACTCCCCTGACTTCAGAGCATAAACAATGGCCTTGCCCAAATTCATCCAAGGAGGTGAAAGACCTACACATGGAAATATATTATAAATCTGGCCTTGACCAAATTCACCCATGGAAGTGAAAGACCTACACACCAAAATATATTATAAATCTGGCCTTGACCAAATACACCCACGGAGGTGAAAGACCTACACACTAACATATATGTACTTAGCAATACTATATTGTATACATGAAAGTAGCTAAGAGAGTAAATCTTAAAAGGCCTCATTACCAAAGTGGAAGGAAGAAGGAAGGAAGGAAGGAAGGAAGGAAGGAAGGAAGGAAGGAAGGAAGGAAGGAA
>LNAC01000462.1:382127-442147 GCA_002007465.1 Ailurus styani
AAAGAGAAGAGAAGAGACGAGACGAGAAGAGAGAAAAGAAAAGAAAAAGAAAAGTTAACCATGTGCTGTGCTGGATGTGTTAACATTATGGTGGTAATCATTCGCCATATATACTTATATCAAATTATCATGTTGTATGCCTTTTTTAAAAGATATTTATTTGAGAGTGAGCGAGTGAGAGAGAGAGCATGAGTGGGAGAAGGGGCAGAGGCAGAGGGAGAAGCAAACTCCCACTGAGCAGGGAGCCCAATGTGGGCCTCAATCCCACGTCCATAGGGATCATGACCCAAGCTGAAGGCAGGTGCTTAACCGACTGAGCCACCCAGGTGCCCCTCCTGTTTTATGTCTTAAACGCATTATTACACTTAAGCTAGAAAAAAAATTTTCGACACACAGGAAGAATTTCTCTCTCTCATTCTCTCTCTCTCTCTCACCCCCGCCCACACACACCCAACTCCCCTCAGCCCTGCTCCTAAGGNTTGACACACAAGAAGAATTTCTCTCTCTCATTCTCTCTCTCTCTCTCTCTCACCCCCGCCCACACACACCCAACTCCCCTCAGCCCTGCTCCTAAGGTTTTTCAACTGCTTTAATCAGATCCTAGATTATCCAGGATAATCTCCCATAGGTAAAGCCAACTGAATAAAGATTTCAATTACATCTGCAAATTCCCTTCACAGCAATGCCCAGATTAGTGTTTGAATAACTGGAGATGTATCTTAGCCAAGCAGACACATCAAAAAGAACAAAAGAAACTATCACATTATGAATATATACATACGAATAAGGAGGTTAAAAAAGATTATTTAAATTCAGAAACTCTAGCCATTCATCCAATACCTCCACTATCATAACAAAAGTATAACGCAAAAGCCAGGCAAACCTCAGATTTGTTTTTTCTTGGAAAAGAACAAAGATGTTTTAACGGGTACAAAACAGACATTTATGATTAATATCATTTTTCCTGAGACAAAAGAAAGAAGTCATCAAAAACAGTCAAACATAGCCATTTACAATATATAGTTTCTGCTTTCAGAAAGAAAGCATTAGCTTCCATATGGCTCATGAGTCAGGTTCACGTGATAAAGGACCAGAACTCGGAAAATATGGGGCATCATAAGTGACACAGTGGCGGAGACATTGGAAGTTCTCATATTTTATTATGATTCAAAACAAAATAACTCTGGTCCCATGCCTTGAAGGGGACAGAGGTTAGAAAAACATTAGCAGTTGTTTTATGACCTTTCCAACTTTGGAAAGAGAGGTCCCTTAGGACGGGTGAAGCCCATTTTTCCACATGATTTGAGCACTGAGAGCATTTTATCATGGTGGGAGAGGTTCATTCTAGTTGTGGGAAGGCATAGGTCCTTCCACTGGTAGAGTTGAAGGTAGAGCTATGACTCCTCCTTCTCTTTTACCCGAATCTGCAGTGGCTCACTACCCTTCACTCAAGTGACTGGTCCCCATAAGCCATCATTCATCTTCTTTTCTTTTTCTCTTAAAACTTTCACCAAGAAAGCTACCTAGCAACTCATGTGAATCTCTACTATCAGAATAAGAGAAGCAAGGAGAGGGTAAAAGGAGCCTAAAGAAGAGATACTACCAAGGAATTTAGACTCCCATAGCCAATTTCCCTACTGCCACCACTAAAAATAAGGAGCAGGAAGTGAGAAGGAGTAAAGTATTTACTTACTGGTCAAAGGGGTGACCGTGTGAGATTCGTAGAAAAGACAGTGAAGAGCTGATAGCCCTGGCTTTTTTTTTTTTAAGATTTTATTTATTTATTAGAGAGAGAGGGTGAGCAAGAGAGAGAGCACAAGCCAGAAGAGAGAGTCAGAGGAAAAGCAAACTACCCCCTGAGCAGGGAACCCAATATGGGGCTCAATCCCAGGACCCTGGGACCATGACCTGAGCAGAAGGCAGATGCTTAACTGACTGAGCCACCCACGCATCCCATAGTCCTGGCTTTATAGAGACAAGAGGCCACAGGGACCTTGAGAGGTCAAGTGTGAATCAAGGCCACTCAATGGGCAACCGGGAGCGTGCTGGTGGCACAGCAGAGCAGTGCAGATGACAGACACAGGACACGTCCTACACAATGTCCTGGGAGATGATAGGAGCAGCAGCCACACAGCACAAGCACAAACAATGACATAAATTGTATATAAAATAACCTACCTAGGGGGTCGCCCAGAAAGACTGGAAAGGGGAAGGCTAGGTCCAAGCGAAGGTACCTGGTGAGTCCCCTTGAGCTCACGGCTGTCTCACTGCTGCTGGAGGTGGTAGGTAAGACCTACTACCCTTTCGGGTCCAAGCTCTGTAATTTTTGCATTATGAGCTCTCCAACTTTATTCAAGCACTCCTTTCTCCAGGCTGGGTCTGACTTGGACTGGACATAAGAACTGGACTTGGTCCAGAGTCAGAGTGGGTCCAACTTAGAAATCAGACTGAGTCCGGCTTAGAAACCAGATATTGGGTCCAATGTGAGGCCTTAGGTGTATAAAATTTTGTCTTCAGTCTGAACAAGGGTTAACCTTACTACAGATAATCTTGGATTACAACTGGCCACAGTGGAGAAATTTTAACCCACGTAAGTTTATCCATTTACAAGGAGCCCTAGGGAAAAAGGGGGTCTTAATCAAGTGCTCATCATAAAGGGTAGAGGGAGAATTATTTTTCCTCCTCTAATGTTTCCAGTGATAGGGATAGCACCGGCCAGGACCACCTGCCCCCCACCCCCACCCCGCAACTATCTTGAGAGCCTACAGGCAGGATCCTGGGAGAACTGGCAGAAATCAAAAAAGATGAGAATTCTTACCCAAATCAGCTCTCCCAGATCTCTATTACTGGTACTTGGTCAAGAGAGGAGACTGGCAGGCAAAAACATTGATAAAATTACATCTTTGAACTGGGCCTTGTGAATTTGCTTCTGGGTACAATCTGTTGTTGATCTGTTCTCTCCTGGGGACAGCTATTGCCTTCTTATTGGTTGCACTTTGAGTCCTTAGGACTAGACTTGGCAACTGTCAGGTGGAGGCTGCAAATATTTGGTTGGACTGAAAGCTGGATTATACTCTGCTGGCAAGTGGGGTCCTATTGACCATTGCCAGTTGGGATAACAGAAAATTTACAATTGCCTACCCAGTCAATTTTCACTGGGAATGAAGGAATTCTAAGGGTTAAATATTCTAATTAATCTCTGCAACTAAAATGACTAGAAATAATGAGAGGAACGATCTTTGTGAGGTAAATTAAGATATGTATGGCTAAGAAAAGGTATGAGTGACAGGGATACATTTCTGCTAAAGGAGATGAAAGTAATTGCACCCTAAAGGAGAGATGGTTGTTTCAGAATGAAAAGAGGAGGATAAAAGGCAAACAAATTCGATACAAAGGGCGAACAAATTCAATACATAAAAGTTGAGGAGGCAGAGGAGTGGAGAAGAAAGGCGGGGCAGACAGAGAGAGAATTTTACCTATGTAGTCAAGCTGGCTAAAAACACAATTATAAGATTTACTTTAAAAAAAACATAAAAACATAAGCTTTAATAAAGAGCGTGTTTATGTAAAACTCAACATTTTTTTTTCTTTTCATCTGCTTAAGGGATGAAACCCTCTTGGCTTATTGGTCTGCTCTTAATAAGACCTATGAAAGGTTTTTCTTTACCTTTTGAGGAATCTGTCTAGAACACGGGATCTGTGTTTTATCAAAATAATTCCTTGGGCTTTGGGTTGTCTTTATCAGATCTTTGATTACTTCAGAAAACTCAGTCTTCTCAATATTGAAAGAGCTCAGGTCTCACAACTATGTAACTTTTCTGTATTTGCCTTTGAGGTTTTTAATTATTGCTTTGGTTAAGTGGATATTTTGGGGACACGTTTCCCAAAAATAAAATTCTAAATGAAGTTTTTTTTTTTACTTTGACATAACTTTGGGGCTTGCAGAGGGTCCCCGAATCACCTCAAAAGATTTTTTGTCCTTCCTTATAAAAACAGAGAGGTTAAACTAACTGGGCTTATTGCATACGCTATATTACAGGGGAAACATTGTCAAACAAGAAGAGAATGTTAAGCCTTCTTTAGGTTATAATGTATAGATACGTGTTACTAAATATTAAATGTTGCAGAAAGGGTATAAAATACCTGAAAATCCAATATGTCCTAGTGTAATGAGGTTTTTAGTTATAATCCCAGTTATTAAAACATTGCATGTCAAAGAAATTTCCTTTCCACATTCCCTTGTCATTTTCATTATAACAACCTCTCTCTCCAGATTTTTAACCTTGGCCATTTTTAAGTCTTTTTTATCTATGGACAGTTATGATTTTCCTCTGACGCTTTCACCAAAGCACTTCATCTTCAAGGAGACTCATGGAAAGGACTCAGACAAACCCAACTTTCTGCTATATTTCTGATCATACCCCTGAACTGGGTGAGAATTTCAGAATTTCAGAACTTGAACAGAGAAAGTGACAGCTTTGTAAAGCTATAGCAAAAGATTAAGATCAGTCAGAATTAATTACATGGGACTCAATGAACTGATGATAATGATTATACTTTTTATGACTTTTGCTTGTTTTGTTTATGACTTGTGTGGGCTCTTTAATGTTTTGTCTTTCCAGATTTAAGGAAACATTTTGTCTTTTCTTTTTTTAAACATTTTATTTATTTATTTGAGACAGAGAGATACAGATAGAGAGAGCATGAGCACGGGGAGAAGCAGAGGGAGAGGGAGAAGCAGACTCCCTGCTAAGCCAGGAGCCCTACACAGGACTTGATCTCCAAACCCAGAGATCACGACCTGAACTGAAGGCAGACACTCAACCATCTGAGACACCCAAGCTCCTCTATCTTCTTTCTCTTAAGTAATCAGCGCATTGGAAAACACATCTTTGTGAACAAGGATGAAACATTTGCATTTTTCTTCCTGCCTGGTACTGCCAGAATTCAGAAATTCTTCTTTTGATGGTGATACAGTTACTTGCACAAGTTCAGTAAGAATCTGTTCTTCTTGTAACAGGACCCAATCAGAAACATTGGTTATACTACCAACTTTGGAAAACATTGGAAAACCCCATCCTGGTACCTTGCTTGCTTATAGAATAAGGAGATGAACAGCAAAAACAATTCTTCCACAGATTTGACCTCGTACTTTCAGAGTTTCACAGAGAGACAAGAGCAAGAGGATGATCAAAAGTGGGGAATTTTCAAATTAATTAAACAAGGAGGCCGTTAGACCAATGCATGTCTAATACCAACACAGCCTACTTAAGCAAACCAAAATCTAAGCCTGAGAATGCCTCAAGAGTATGAAATCAAGACACTACCAACAACGAATCACAAACAGCCAACCAGGTTCTAATTATGGCCAAACAAGAACTTCCTTACTTTGCTTTGACCTTTTTCTCTATGAAATCCTCTCTCCAACCTCCTGTCGGTGGAGTGTTCCTAACCACTTCTGGCTTGGTGCTGCCTGATTTGAACAGATTTTTGCTCAAATAAATTCTTTAAAAATTTTTTTTTAAGATTTTATTTCTTTATTTGACACAGAGAGAGAGAGAGAGATCACAAGTAGGCAGAGAGGAGGAAGCAGGCTCCCTGCCGAGCAGAGAGCCCGATGCGGGGGCCTCGATCCCAGGACCCTGAGATCATGACCTGAGCCGAAAGCAGAAGCTTTAACCCACTGAGCCACCCAGGCGCCCAAATTCTTTAAAATTTTTAATACGCCTCAGCTTTTAATAGCTTGAATGCTCTAATCTTGCACAGTTCCCGCTACTCTTAAATGTCTTTTAGCAGTCTTGCTTCACATTTTTGTGTCTCAGGGACACTGGAACTTGAAAGCCTGTGCTGGGTGAGTGAGTGCTGGCTGGGTCCAGGGGTAGATGGTTCAAGGAGAGGCCAAATTACACTCTCAGGTCACTGGTGCTGTAACCCCAGTTCACACATTTCACAACTGGCTAGATCGTATTTCTGCTTTTCTAGGCCTTCCATCCAGGATACCAAAGCTCGTTACCCGAAGAATATGTTGATTGCTCTCTTCTAATAAGATACATACATCCACAGAATCTTTGCTGTGATTCGGAGAATCACAGCACACACACATCTTTTTTCTAATTTATTTGTTTAATTTGAAATCTCTTCCTTCAGCAGAGAACAAAGGACGAGGTACTTATAAATCCTGACACAAGAGTAGCTAATATTTTTCTTTCAGCTTAGCGGTGTACAATAAAACAACAAACAGAAAGCACTAAGAGCTAAATTATTCTGAAATTGCTTACACAGAACTCCAAACTACTTGTCAGAAGATTTTAAGCAATAGATATTAGGAACACAATGCATATATTTACATGTATCTAGGAACATTTTGTAGCCTCCTACGGTTTAAATATATTGGACCATAATAAGCCTCTAGACAACACTCAGATCATTTCTGTAATTTAAATCTCTTTTGTAATAACTTCATAGAACAGCACAGACATCAAAACATCCAATTTGTGTTGGCAGCAAAGAGATTCCATTATTCATTCATTTTGAGATTCTTAGTTGCAATCCAAAGAAACTGTTCTAGCTCATTAAAGCAGATAAAAATACTTTATTAAAGGGTATAAGCCTCAAAATTTCTGGAAAAGTCACAGAAGCAGGCTTGATGGCCATTCTTCCAGGAAAAAATTTCAAAATAAGATGAAAAATGATGCCAGCACCAGAGCTACCACGAGACACAAGGCCACAGCTTGCACTGGTGATTCCAGGTATTGAAGATAACTTCTGGAGTCTTCCAGACTGTGTCTCTGATAAGCTGGATGTCACTGCCTGGGTGATACGTTGGTGTGTGGCTACAAAGTATGATGGCTAGGGAAGTAAGTTTCTGGGCCCTGCTGCTGTGAGTAGTGGGCTCAGAAAGTGAAGAATTCCCCAAACCAAGAAAGGTATACAAAGGTGCCAAAGAGTCAAAATAAATGACCAGTGCCCCCAACAAGCAAGAAGGCACTAGATACAAACTGATGAAATGATGAGGAAAAATAAAAATAACACATTAAGCAACAAATTTGTGTTGAATCTGAAGTTTGTTGGGGAAGGCAGAACAAAAATCAAACCGATAATCCCATTAATAAAGATACAACTATAAATCCCTTAAGATGCAAAGGAGAGAGATCAGGTTTTCTGAGAGCCAGTATCAGTGGGACCCAACTCCAGCTGGGGATCCAGAAGACTTCTTGAGGAAATGATTTCTGACCTGAGTCTGAGGAAGGAATGAGGAAAGCACATGAAGGGAGCTGAAGAACATAGTAGAACATTCCAGTCAGAGGAAGCACATACATAGTGTGGTGAAAGGGAACACAGGGATTCTGAGGAGGTGGAAGAACCATGTATTTGTTTCTAGATTCAGGTTGACTGAGAGGGAATTGTTGGAAGTAAGGTTTCAAAGGTAGATGGAGCTAGATGAGGCCATATTTCTTTATTCATTATGAACACAAATATGGAAGGCCTGAGCTGGAGAACTTTGTAATAATTGGATCATCCTGACTGTTGTGTGCAAAATGAGCAGTAGGAAGCTATGGACATTGTGTGGTTGAGGAGAGAGGTGACAGTAGTCTCGGCCTCATACAAGACACATGGAGAAAGCCCACAGTCTCTTGACAGTACTGTCGCTCTTACTTCAAGTTTATGTTCTATTTTATTTCATTTTATTTTACTTTATTTTTTTAACGATTTTATTTATTTATTCATTAGAGACAGAGAGAGGCAGAGGGAGAGGGAAAAGCAGGCTCCCCACTGTGCAGGGAGCCCAATGTGGAGCTTGATCCCAGGACCCTGAGATCATGACCTGAGCTGAAGGCAGACACTTAACTGACTGAGCCACCCAAGCACCCCTATATTCTATTTTAATCAGTTTTCCCATATCTAATATTTTGCAAAATTGAGTTATATACTTCAACATTTTTCTGATTTTGAGACGTTTAATAGAAATATTTCTCTTTTTTTTGGAAACTGCATCTGGGATAGTACTACAGAATATCTGCAATTCATAGTCTAATCCATTTGGACAAGCTGAAAGCCCTTGAAATTCAGAATTTATTATAAAATGCATTATGGTTTCCAAACAGTAGTGCATGACCTAGGAATTACAGTATTTATCACTGCTTTTCAGACTTCCACCCAAAAATTGCCTTACCCTTGCTCTGGTATCTACTAACTCTTCCCCAATTAATTCTTAGTTAATTTCTGTATAAATAGCAATAGAAACCTCTGTAAGAATTCCATTAATTTTTTTCTTCAATTACTTAAATTTCACTTAGGACTAAAGATTTCTTTGCATTAAAATGGCCTGAAACATTAGATTTAAAAAGTGGGGTTTGGAGCCTGAAGTCCTGACATTAAGTTCTGTTTTCATCACTTCCAAGACATTTGACATCTTGCAAATTTTTTGGTTTCTCTTAGCCTTTGTGTTCTCAGCTGCAAAAGCAACATGATAGGATCTCCAAAAGAGCTGTAGCGAACACAAAAGGACATTTCATCAAAATAATTTGCATACTGTAAGACCAGAGAAGCATGAGTTGTTACTAAACACAAAGATAATTTACTAAATACATAGAGCAGGAGATGCAGAAACACTGAGGTTATTTTTTTAAGATGTTACGTATTTATTTGTCAGAGAGAGAGAGAGAGTGCACACAAGTAGGGGGAGCAGCAGGCAGAGGGAGAAGCAGACTCCCCAGTGAGCAGGGAACCAGATGTGGGACTCCATCTCAGGACCCTGGGATCATGACCTGAGCCGAAGGCAGACGCTGAACTGACTGAGCCACCCAGATGTCCCAGAGACATTGGGCTTCTAGCTAACAAAGACAATATTCAAAAACATTTTTTTCTTAAGATTCCATTTATCTATTTGAGAGAGAGAGAGAGAGAGAGAATGAGCAGGGCAGAGAGGGAGAAGCAGGCTCTCCACTTAGCAGGGAGCCCAACTGTGGGGCTCAATCCCAGAACCCTGGGATCATGACCCAAGCCAAANGAGAGAGAGAGAGAATGAGCAGAGCAGAGAGGGAGAAGCAGGCTCTCCATTTAGCAGGGAGCCCAACTGTGGGGCTCAATCCCAGAACCCTGGGATCATGACCCAAGCCAAAAGAAGATGCTTAACCGACTGAGCCACCCAGGTGCCCCAAGATCCAAAATTTTTGCATTTTAACAACATACACAAAAGTAACCACAGCTGTTTTGACTGTGCATGTGTTCCTTCTTTTGGAACTTCTGCTGCTGGTGGACCTCAGAGCGTGTGAAAACCCTGAATCAGCCCACAGCAGCCTCCCAGGTGAGCTCAGCCCTAGAAGGCAATCACGGTGGTAAATTTAAAGAGGCAAGGAGTAAGCGGGTCCTAACTCTCCCAAAGCAATGAATACTCAGGTTCCTCCAGTGCACTGTTTTATCTTCTTTATTTATTTATTCATCTTCTTTTTTTTTAATTTATTCATCGGATATTATTAATACTCGTCAGTTCAAGGCACATTATTATCATTGATCCATATGAGGCTTTCTAATTTTAATATTTAGTTATTCCATTTTATCCACGTCTCCAAAGTAACCATTCTGTTGTGTTTAATCCTTTGATTTTTAAGTGCTTAAAAAATAGCATGTGTGATTTTGTTGGCATTTTATGTAAAACTATGAAAATCCTTATAGATCTCATTCAGCTTCTATTTTTCTGGATGAAGCTTTTTTTTTTACGACCAATTTTATTTCTTTGTATACATCAGATGTGTTCTTCCTAATGCTTCCCAATAACCCATGGTGGTAGTCTCCAAGTCTATGTACCCAAACTCCCACCAACAACTTTCACCACTGTCAATGACATTGCAATAAGTATCTCTGTATTTTTCATGCTCTAAATATGAGTTTTTTTTATACCGTCTCAGGAGCAGAACTGCCAGGTCAGAGCACATACATATACTTAATTTGTATACATCGTGCCAGACTGTTCGGAGTGAGTATACCGGTCTACTCCCCCAGGGAGCTTCCTGTACACCAGGTTCCCTGACAACACTCAGCATTACCCAGCTTTCTCATTTTTGCCGATTTAATATTGTTAATTTAACCTGTCTTCTGACTATTATCTTTAGCATGGCTTCATATACGCGTTGGTTTTGAGGGTTTTCTTCTCTATAAATTACTTGTTCATATTCTTTGTTTTCCTACTACAGTCACTGACTTTCCAACTTACAGAAACTCTTTCCTAATTATTAATCCCTTGCTAGTTTTAGATATTGAAAACGCGTCCCCCCAGTTAGTCATGTATTAATCTGGCCCATGGTAGCCTTCATGAATGAAAAGCTTTAATTTTCATCTACTTATGGCTATCAATATTATGCTTTATTTTCTTTTTGAATTTTTTGAACTATTTCACGATGCCTAGGTTATAAGGATTATCTCATACATCCCCTTCTATCAGCTCCATGTTCTTCCCTTCCCAATTTATTTTTTTTAATTTTAGATTTATTTATTTGAGAGAGAGAGAGAGAGAACACAAGTGTATACAAGAGCCAGGGGGGATGGGCAGAGGAAGAAGGAGAGAAATCCTCAGGCAGACATTTTATTGAGCACAGACCCAACGTGGGGCCCCACCCCAGGACCCCGAGATCATGACCTGAGCCGAAATCAAGAATCAGATGTTTAACTGACTGAGCCACCCAGGCGCCCTTCCCGTTCCAATTTAGATTTATAATCTACCTGGAGGTCACTCTTAATTTGAGATTAGGTAGGGATCCAATTTAATTTTTCTGCATATAGGGTGGGCCAGTTTTTTTCAAGAAAACTTCAACTAAACAATTCTCATTGATTCGTGGTAATTCCTTTAAAATGGATTAAATTTCCATGGATACATGAGTCTCTTCTGAGTGTATTATTTTCTTCCACTTCTCTGTTTATCTAATTGTACACCAATAGCACATTGCTTTTATCACTTTGGCCTTATAGTATGCCTTAATACCTGACAAGACAAGCTCTCCATCTTAATCACTTCTCGTTCAGCAACAGACAGACATGGACTTTGGCTTTGTAGTCACCTCTACAAATTTTACTGCAAGTTTAGTAGTTTCTGCAAAATATTTAACTGGAATTTGGATTGAAATTGCATTGCATTTATATACTGAGTTGAAGAAAATCTACATCTTAGTGATGATATACATTCATCCCATCCAGGAGCATGAAATGTCACCCCATTTAGTTAGATCATCTTTTATATCCTTTACTAGAACGTTAAAGCATTGGGAAATTCATATGAAATTCAGAAATAAAGCCAAAAAGATGCATGGAACCTGCTTTCAGTATCACTTGGGGAATAAAGGCCACAAAAGCAAAGGATCGCTATGAAATGCACTTGGTTTATCTCACTTTTTACTATTAATAAAAGGTCTCGGACTTAGTGAGGTTACATATTAATGTCTAGAATTTCATCTAGTAGATGCAAACAATTTTGTGTCTGATGAAACAGACAACTCCAAAGACTTAAGGTGGGTGGTACATTTATTTTATAACCAATTCAACAATTTTATCTTAATTTCTCTACTATCTTGCCTATAAATTCCTGTGCTCTCTGGACTGACAATGACATGATGGGTTCCCTCATTATTTAATGAATCTTAAATCTTTGACATAGGTTCATTCTCCATTTACACACGAATGTCAAAATTTTATCTTTTTGAAATTTCAGTTTGGCAACTTTCTCCATAAAGGTCTTCCATATTCTGGTTTATATTAACTCCTGGATATTTCATAGTTTCATTGCAATTACGAATAGAATATTACTCTTCAAGAGTTTTCTGGTTATTGCTGGTATAGAGAAATGCTTTCTTATTTTTGAAGGTTGATGCTGTATCCATCAACCTTGGTAAACTCTTATATTGGTTTTAATAGCTTCTCTGTGGATCTTATCAGTTCTCTAAGGCAGATGATCATAATACCAACAATTAATGAACAGTTAGATATGATACACTACTAATTTTTTTTAAAGATTTTACTTATTTGAGAGAAAGAGAGAGTGCACGAGCAGCAGGGAGAGAGAGAAGCAGGCTCCCGGTGGAGCAGGGAGCCAGATACGGGGCTCAATCCCATGTCCCTGGGATCATGACCTGAGCCGAAGGCAGACACTTAACAGACGATGGAGCCACCCAGGTGCCCCTAAACTACTAAAATTTTAAAGGTAGATAAAAGAGATAAATTCCTAGAAAATTATTAAATGCCAACACTAGTCCTAATTTTGCACATACTCCTCTTGAGTGTGTTTCTACTTTTAGCTTCTGACTCTTAATCAAAACACGTATTTATGGTGTGATTGCTCACAGATGACCTCATTTGATATCAACCTAAATCCGGTAAGGTCAGTGTCATGCACATTATACACTGAAGGAAATAAATACATAAAGGATCAGTGCACTGTGAGAAGTCAGCGCTCTGAATGCAGTGGGTGCTTGTCAATACAAGGCTCTCGTGCCTTGAAATCGGGTCCAATCTCTGCAGCAGACACTTTTGTGTGTCCCTCTGCCTCTAGTCTCCAGTTCATTATACTACATAGCAAGTTCACCAAAAGTAGGGTTGATCATAGCAAAGAAGTATTCGAGAGCTAAGAAGGCAACTGCATTCACTTCAACTTTGTTTTTGTCCCTTTTAGCTCTAGAAAGGACTAGACTACGGTGGAAAAGCAGGAAAAACAAACTGAGGGCTACTCATCAAAGGTCTTGCTTCCTCTAGAGTCTGGAGGACAAAGCCAGGCTCCTGAAACCAAATTGGGCAGATTTTAAGATCTGCTGTGGTAGGTTGGCCAGATTTGGCAAATAAAAACATAGGTCATCCAATTCAATTTGACTTTCCAATAAAACAACAAATATTATTTTAAAATAAGCATGTCCCATGCAGTATTTAGGACATGCTTGTTATAAAAAAAGAATCCATTGCTTATCTGAGATTCAAATGTCACTGAGAATCCTATATTTTCTCTGGGAGTCCTAGCTAGCTTGAGATGAATGCTCATTTGCTAAGAGTCAAGTGGCCCCACTTGCAGGAGTTTTGGTGTTAACATATCCCTATTCCAAAAGGTATAAAACCCATACTGTATTATTGAAAGATACTGTTTCAAAAGATCGATATATGTTATCCCAGGAGATATCAAAGAATTAACACTTTTTAACACTTTTTTTTCAATTATCTTTTACAATCGCTGTAATTAAAAACTTCATTCAATTCTTCAGAAAATTCAACCCCTAACAATATGCACTCTCTTCAATCAATTCAACTTAAACTACCCTCACTAAGACATGATTTAAATTGCCACTTTCAAACTATTCATTGCTATTCTCAAACCTGCTAACAAAGACTCAAAATCACCCCTCAAAGGGACCATCGCAAAGATGCCTACAGAGAGCACATCAACCAGATGGGAACCTTCCAGGAACACCTTCCAGTAATACCAACTGACACATGACAGTTGTCAAGTCTAGCCATCTTTTCCCTAAAATGTTAGACTTTTCTCTCTCCCTTAGGAAGTTTTTCTCTACTCCTTTTAATACTGTTGGTTAACTTTATACATTTAACACATTAAAATCTCTAATAGAAGGTTAACTCATTATTATACCATCGCCTAGTGGTTATCACAACAGAAACACATTTTTTAAAAAGTATTTTGTCAGTAATTATAATTTATGACAGAGTTGCAATGTAACAGAAAATGGAGATGATATATATTCTTTTATTATATATATTACATTATTAAATAAACATTTTATTACTTAATATATTATTAAATAATTAATATATTGATGTTATATGTGTATAATATATATGTTATATGTTTATATATAATACATATTATATATAATATATATAGTTGTATATTATAATTATAATTATATATTATGCATTATATATAATATGTATAACACATATTATATAATACATAATATATAATTATATACATAATATGTATTATATGATTATATAATATGTATAATTATATAATATGTATTATATATAAATATATATTATATTATATGCTATATGCAATATAAAATATATAATGTATATTATATATAAAATTATATATAATATAAATTATACTATGGAATATAAATATATATTATATTATAAAATATAAAATATATAAAATTATATATGCAATAAATTATGTTATATTATATTGATATATATCATCTCAATTATCCATATAATATATATCCATATATAATATGGATATTATGTTGCATAATATTATATATTATATATCATCTCCATTATCCACACATGTATATATACTGTATATCAGTATACATTATATATACACCATATATATTATAATCTTCACAGCAACCCTGAGAGATGATTATTAACTCTTTAATATATCTGAGGAAGCTGAGGCTCAGAAACATTAAATAAACCATTCCAGATCCCCAGGTGGTGACCGGCAAAGCTGACCCAGGCCATCTCAAGCCCATGCTCTCGCACTGCCTTCCTACTTGCTCGGATCACCCCCAGTGGCAGGCACACCCAAGCCCGTTCCCTGCCTCTCCTCCCCTGCTTCCCTCCTATGCAGAGGCTTGGAGAGCTACACGCTACTTTTCCCGCTTCCATCACAGCTAGAGCAGACCATATGACACTTCTGGAAGCAGAAGTTGACAGGGGTTTTTGGAAAATCTCTTTGCTCATGATCCAAGGGACAAATATAAGTCACTACTCTTTCCCTCCTCTCCCTGCCAAGGTCACAGATCTGCTGATGGAAGAGATAGCCGTCACCTTGGGTCGACTATTCAAGGTAAAACCAGATGATCGACAAAGAAGCCACCCAACCCTGGTATGATGAACCCCTGAACCGAGAAGAGCAGCATCTCCCTTGACTTTCTATGAGGTAAAGATAAAACCACTTACTCAGCTAGTTTGTCCAGGTGTGAATTTCCTTTCCATGCTTTTTATTTGGTTTATCAGGGATTCTCAACAGAGTCAAATGCAACCAGCACATACTGAATGCCTAATACTTCCGGGCTCATTGAGAGACATCATCATCATTTAACCCTTTCACAATACCCCTGTGTGGTGGGGATTTTTGTACCTATTTCACAGAACTGAGGTTCAGAGAGGCCTGTGCAAAGCAACACAGCTGGCGACAAAGTAGGGATTCAGATCTGTGTCATGTCAACCTGCTTCTCTCTTTTAGCTCTCCGGAAACACTCCTATGATCCTGACAGAACAGTTCGGTTTCATTTTGAAAGCATGCATTTCAGAGGAGTTTTCCAGTTTTCAGAAACAAAGAATCACTTCAGAAGGAAGTTCCACTTTTACCCAAATGTGGGTTCCTTAAATTCTCCAAGTACATTATCTGGCTCATGGGTGTTCATTTTCCCATCGAGCAAGTTGTGCTCTCTGCCAGGGAGAAATAATCTGTGGTAAAACAAAGACCGAAATCGAAGGAAGATTCACAAAAAAAGCAAACGAATGAGAAAGTACCAAGCAACTGCTATGTTCCAGATGCGAACAAACGTGGAATACAATGGTAATAGTCACATCTCACACGGGCAGAGCATGGAGTATGCGATGACTGAGAATTCCCTTACAATTGTGTTTTACCCTGAATTCCTAATACTCCACTGACTGGCAATCCCTCTCCACACAGAGAATCTCGCAGCGGAGGAAAAGAAAAATCAGTTGTCATCTTAAAAAGAAAAAAAAAAGTATTACAGAATGGCGTTGGGGGTAGGGATGAGATTCGGCGTGATAACAAGTTGTGGAAAGGCACTGCAAAGTCAAAGAGAACTGGGTAACTACTCCTTTGCCCACAGTCTTAATAGGATAAATTCCTCCGGGGTCTTAAAAGATAATGAGCACGCCAATTATTATCTCGGGGCCCAGGAGAAGGGCGAGGAATGACTGCTGTTTTCAGATATAATAACGCAAACCACACAAGTCAGAAATGTCATCCTCCAAGAGTCGTTCTTGTTTGAGCAAAGAGATGTTAATCACAGGTGAGTCTTGCCAGTGGCTCTCCAATCACAGGAGTCAGAGCTCGTTTGCAGTTCAAGGAAGATGCTCTCAAATCAAATCTGCTGCTAACGAGGTACCACAATAAGGAGACTTGCAGCTCCCATAAATCTTTTGATTTCCAAGCCAGTTGTCTATTTGTCCTCGTTGGCAGAGAGCACATATTTATACTGCTTTCAGGGCAAAGAAATTCAAATAGATACCAGGGACAGAGGATCATAACGGTAGTGCGTGAACGGGAGCTGCTCTGCAGTCGGTCTTTTGACATAATAGTAATTGCTATTTATTTTATACATTAAGAATAATTTTCAAGTACAAATACGACATTCTGTTCAAGTCTATTAAGTTTCCAGGGGATTTAACACAGGCCTTTGGGTATTCAGCACTCCTCTGAAGTTCTTTCAGTTTCTTTCACTGTTCACTCTGGGCTTAGAGCCTTAATTTTTTTTTTACAGATTTTATTTATTTATTTGCCAGAGAGAGAGAAAGCATAAGAAGGCAGAGCAGCAGGCAGCAGCAGAGAGGGAAGCAGGCTCCCTGCTGAGCAAGGGGCCCGATGTGGGACTCTATCCCTGGGATCATGACCTGAGCCAAAGACAGCTGCTTAACCACTGAGCCACCCAGGCGTCCCTAATTTTTTTTTTTTAATTGAAGAAATTTAAAACCCACAAAAAACTTGAAAGAAGAGAATAAATCCCATCCATCTCAATTCATCAAAATATTAACATTGTCACACTTGTTTTAATTACCATTTAGTCCCTCCCTTCCTTCCCCCTTCCTCCCTCCCTTCTTCCCTCCCTTTGTCCTTTCCTTCCTTCCTATCTTTCCTTCTCTCTCTGAGCTAATCTTCTATTCTCTTACATAAGAATAAATATACTTTTTTGCTGAAACACTTGAGAATAAGTTAGAGACACCATGTCAGTTCATCCCTAAATATCACACATCTGTTCAGAGTGTCCTACATAACCACACCATCACTCTCACACAACCACATTAAAATTTCCCCAACTAACCACAGTTGTCTTTTAAGATGCTTTACTTTTTCCAATCTAGGATCAAATCAAGGTTCACACCTTGGTTATAGATGGTTGTGTCTCTTCAATAACTTTAATCTCTTTTAGAAGAGCACTCAGCTTTTTGTTTTTGTTTTTATGACATTGAAAAATTCAGGAGAGTGGCCTTTTATTATGTCCCGTTCTGTATTTAATTCTTCTTCACCATAAGGTTCAGGTTAATTATTTTGACCTAAATGCTACAGAGTACATAGGTGATATTATCTATCCCCTACTGTACATGTATCTATGAAAGGAGTTAATTTTCCTTGGCAATTAAAACACATAATCCATGGGTTAATACATTGTCCATGCAAATATCCTAAAATCTTATTCAAACATTTTTGTATTATTTTATGATCTTTGCTTGAATTATGTTTGGCTACAAAATGGTGACTTTTAAAAATCCTCTCCTTTTTCCTACACTTATTAGTGAATAACTTTTTACAAAGAAGAGCTTCTGCCTTTTATTTCCCCTTCTCTCCTCCCTATTCTCTCTCTGTATCATTACAGATTTATATTCAATGTGATATAATCCATTACCATCATTATTCTTTTCAACGTTCAAATTGTCCTATTTTGGCAAGTGGAAGCCCCTTCATCCTAGCTTCTGTTATTCTTTTGACATGACCCCGTTAGTCTTTGAGCACTTCCTTGCTTTAGGGCATAACAAAAATGTCCCAGCCTTCTCTTGTATTTTTCTTGCCCAGACCTGGACTCGGCCATTTCTGCGG
Source organism: Ailurus styani (assembly GCA_002007465.1). Classification (NCBI taxonomy): domain Eukaryota; kingdom Metazoa; phylum Chordata; class Mammalia; order Carnivora; family Ailuridae; genus Ailurus; species Ailurus styani. The sequence goes on from LNAC01000462.1 coordinate 399,925, forward strand.
GAAAACCTTACTTCTTCTCAGTTCAAGCTAATATCTGTGTGTTCTAGCCACTCTGAAGGAATACGCTAAACTGCCCCACCCACCACCCAAATGTGGTTAGAATGTCAAGACTGATGACACACAGCCAGAAGGTATGGAAATGTTTATTACTTACATAATGAGGCTTGCTGGGCAGAGCAGGGTAAGCTTCTCCAGCTGGCCTGAAAACGCCTTTCAGGGGGCGCCTGGGTGGCTCAGGCATTAAGCGTCTGCCTTTGCCTCAGGTCATGATCCCGGGGTCCTGGGATCAAGCTCTGTACCGGGCTCCCTGCTCAGTGGGGAGCCTGCTTCTCCCTCTCCCACTCCCCCTGCTTGTGTTCCTTCTTTCATTGTATCTCTCTCTGTCAAATAAATAAAAAATAAAAAATCTTTAAAAAAAATGCCTTTCAGGAGAGGTAGAAGAGACTGGCATGGGTCTTTATGGTAGTCAGAGTGTGAGGCCAACAGGAGGACTCAAGTGCACAGACAGAACCTTCGAGCTCTTGGAGGGGGAAACCACCTCCATAAATACAGCATTATCATCAAAATCATTATTCCTTTCTAAGGTCCTTAACATTTTTAAATTGCTTCTAGGTCAAATACGGACAGGGCTATCAATTTTCTGTTTAGAAAATCAACTTTAGAAAGGCTAAGGGTTTTCATGATGTCAGAGAGCTCCTACGAGGGTCAAAAGATTTTTAACTTCTCTCTCAGCCAGGACATTAAGATGATTCTCAGAGCCTTTATGTATCATATAAAATGTTAGGTTGGAGCAGCTCATCATTAAATGAGATTAATAAAAATGACCATTACATTTACACACTGAGAAAATAAAGCTACAGATCTGAGTCAAATAGATAATGTGAATAACAATAATAATAGCGGCCAACACATACTGAACACATTTATGTTCTAGGAAATCTTCCAAACTCATTACAGTCATCCTCATCACAGGGTATGGGATTAAATATTAATATTATCCCAGTTTTGCACTGAGGAAGTTGAAGCCCAGAAAGGTTAACTGATACAACCAGCATCTCACAGTGAGTAAGTGAAGGATTAAGGATTCCAACATGAAGCAGGAAGATAATGCTGAAAATTAAACATTTCAAAGCTGTATTTTTGTTCTCAAAGTAGAGCACAGATTGATTTCCACCAAATATAGGAAGTGCCAAACTGGCTCAGATTTTAGACTAGTAAGAACAAATTTTTATTCTGCTCCATTTCATTTTTACCTCAGAATATCAAGGGGAGAACCTCCAAGAAGACAAGTAACCAAATGACTACACATGAGGCAGATACGTTGTTTGGTTGGACTTTTCCAATCCAGAGGATTACATCAACAATCAATCTGGAACTTAGTTACACATGCCCTGTTGGGTTCCCAAGGCTATTTTCCTCTGCTGAAATCCAGACACAGTTACACAGTAAAAGGACAGAGGCAGAGATTTCAAAAGTCGCCACACAGGTTAAAAAAAAATTGTTCCACCACTGTTTGACCTTCGACTTTGGAGATCTCAGTGTAACACATACAGTGTTAGGTTCCACATGATTTATATTTTTCAGAGGCTTTTCACACACATCACATCTAATCTTAATAACTCAGCGCTAATGACAGAAAATTTGCATACATGAACATGGAGCAAGTTTCTTACGTAATCCACGCGTACAGTGAAGTAAAGGGAGTGTGGCAGATACCTATTATGATCCCTTGGCGCACAAATCTGCGTGAACAGCTGTGCCAACCAGCTGTGCCACAGACATTACCTTTGACAAGATGACACATCTCGGCTGTGATGCCTTCCACTTGCTTTCTGTCCACTGGGATTCTGAGTTCTGCTGGGTCATGCACAAAGCTGGAATTGCAATGGAGTCAACATTCTTGGAGCAGCCTTTCATCAACAGGAGGTGGGAAGTGGTAAATAAAGGCTCCTTTCCCCCATCCCTGGTGGATGATTCTGGGGCACATTTTATATAACTCGGGTGGGATTACAGAGAGCCCCCAGCTGCTGCCAGCCATCTTCTTGAAAAGTATCTCTGAATAGGCTTTCTTCCTTCCCTGTTTTACTCTTTCCAATCCACCATGCCTCTTCTGCTTTACTGGATTTGGCTGCAGTTGTTCATTAAGAGTTATAACATATACATCAAAAAAAGTTATATTCCTAGGGAACCATTCGTCAAGTCCTTGCCACAGGTTCTGCTTTGGGAGGAAAATCTACTCAAAGCCCAAGAGTTTAAGTAACTTACTGAAGACAAAACAAAACAAAACAAACCCCATAAAACAACAACAACAAAAAAAAAACAGTTAACGTGGGAGTCAAAAATATCTGTCAGATCTCATCTGGGTCTTCTAACTCCTTATGGGATGTGCATTAGAGGCACGGGTTCTCAAGTAGATTCACCTTGATGAGAAACTAGCTAAGACATCTTGAGAATGTACCTTGATTTTTCTGAGTCTCAACTATGAAATTCGAATACAACAAAAATAACAAGTGCCGATCTTTATTATGTCCATGTGCAGACTTTGTTCTAAATGCCTTACGTTTATTAACCTACTGATCATCACCATAACCTTATGAGATATATATGAGTATTGTCACCATTTTACAGGCAAAGAAATGACTATGGAAAAGTTACTATCCCCAAGATCACAGAGTAAGTGAGTGGGACATGAGGGATTCCATCCCCAGACAATCAACCCCTAGGGCTCAAATGTTTAAGCACTATCTATTACCTTTACTGCTTCCTCGCAGGGTCTTAACATCAAAATGTAATAATAAAACAAAAACATATAGCATTTAGTACCACACTAAGTGCACAGGATGTGCTTACAAGCATTAACTTAAAAAGAAAAAAAGAAAAACAATTTTTTTAAAAAGTGTGAATACTGATGGAAAAGACTGACCACAAATACTCTTTCCGCCCTTTTATCCTCTTTTCTCTAATTTCTTCTTTCCTCGGACTCTCTCCCATTAAAACGTTGCTGCCCTTCCATCACTCTGACTTGGTGATGTTTTCTGTTTCCCTGGGTCCTGGTCCCCAGTCACCTTCCCCAACTTCTCCCATTTCTTCCATTCGCACCTCATTCTTCTCAAGTTCAAGGCCACTGACACATCAGCATGAGAAACATCAGAGATAGTTTATTTCCTTGACATTCCCTTCAGAATGTCACCAGCAAAGATGTTTTTTATGGTAGTTGCCAAAAAGCACCCCAAAATACACGCTGAGACACGATCAGTATTAGATCCTTTAATACGTAAATGGAGGCTTCTCAGTGATCTAAGGGGATCGACAAAAACGATAGCCTGGTTGTGTGGATGCTGCCTACAGTCTAAGGGACGAGCAGAAAGAGCAAATAAACTAAATAAACACTTCATTTGATTCACTGGCAAGATCTTCTCTTTCCTTTTAATTAATAGTCTAGATGCTAATTCACTTACCTTAACCTTTCGTCACAAATTATACCACTGAGAATAATATACATATGCAAAAGAGTCACGCAGGGAGCTGTAATTAAGGCCCTTGACAACTTCTCTGATTACTACATTTTCCCCAAGTACCAAGAAATGCTGGAACCACTGTCTGCATTTCTTCCCCCTTGTGGAAGAAGACCGCTTCTAGAAATATGAATGATTCTGGTGATCACTTGTAAAACGTAAGCAGATGACAAACAAAAGAGTCCACAGTTGATGCACTCTGTCTCCTTAGGCAACGTTGGATTACCCTAAATTTTTTTTCTTTTTTTAAAGATTTTATTTATTTATTTGACAGAGAGAGCAAAATTACAAGTAGGCAGAGAGGCAGGCAGAGAGAGAGGAGGCTCCCTGCTGAGCAGAGAGCCCGATGCAGGGCTCCATCTCCAGGACCCTGAGATCATGACCTGAGCCAAAGGCAGAGACTTTAACCCACTGAGCCACCCAGATGCCCCGGATACCCTAAATTTTAGGACAGCATTATCTATAGTAGCTTGACTCTTCTTTGGAACAGCAGAGTATGAATTAATCCAAATTAGTTTAATTATGTAAGGTATTTCCCAATGAAAAAACATTCCCTGATACAGTAAGTAAACTTGTGGGGTGCCCTGGGTGGCTCAGTTCGTTGATCTGACTCTTGATTTCAGCTCAGGTCATGATCCCAGGGTTGTGGGATCAAGCCCCACGTCAGGCTCCACACTCAGAAAAGATTCTCTCTTTCCCTCTCCTCCTGCTCCTCCCCCCACACACTCTAAATAAATAAACAAAATCTTTAAAAAAATAAGTCAACTTATAATTTAATCACTTTCATTAAACAATCTTTCAGAGGGGTTGTCATGGTGACACTTTTTCCAAGGTTTGCAGTAATTCCTGTATTCCTACGGCAAACAGCTGTGTGCTTTTTGGACAATGGTTCATTAATAAAAAATTAATCTAAATATTAATGTGTATCTACGTCTCACTGAAAAATTCTCCCAGCTGAAGAGTTTACGTGTTGTTTACACTTTCAGTCAACGTGTTTCAAATGAGTAATTAAAGGAAAAGCAAAACTCTCAGGGCTGGTAGCACCCAGATGTTAAATGGTCTATGGGTTTGTCTAAAGTTAAGGATGTGCATTTCCTTGCATCTTGGGTGATCCTGTTCTCTTGCTACATACCAGCGTGCCTCAGTGGTAATCATATAAATGTCTATAATTTCAATCGTGCACGGTTATTTTAGTTAACTCAAATATAGATTCCCATATTAAACGTTCCGAAACATTTTGTCCTCTACAGCTTTATCCCTTGAAGAAGTTGTACCGTCCTTTAAAGTATAATGAAATAAGACTTTTTTTTTTAAGAGGGGAATTTTTAGCACCACTTTTATAGAGCACTCTTGGTGCAGGAATCAAAATTATTAGCAGTGCCTTTTTTGCTTGTTTTAAGAGACTCTTCATTTTCGGCTGATGGTTACATCTCTAAATAGATTTCACGCTCCCCGCTCAGAGACAGAAAAGCACACATAGCTCTCTTAACATTCAAATAACCATCTCTGCACTCGTCATCACCAAAGTCCAATATCTATCCCAGAACCTATTAAATTAACTACAAAATCTGTGCTGATCTCAAGTTCTCAAAGGAAAAACATGGCTGTGGGGACCCTTTACTCCTTTTATCCCTCTATTCTAAAGAATGTTTTTACATCGAGAATGTATCTGAAGGAATTTTAAAGTGTGTGTGTGTGCGTGTGGTCGTATGATTTCATCACGACTGCTCTCAATGACAAAGGACATTCCTCTCTACATGAAGACCGATCTGAGCTACCACTTGGTAAAAGGCCCAACTTAGAGTTTATCATCATGTAGCCACGGGATGCTCAATTTACTACATTTTGAAAACAAGAAAGGGATTACTCACAAAACCCAGTTGAAGACGATTAACAATTCAAGAGGGAAAATTCCGTCAACGGAAGGCACTTGGCACCAAAGCTAAGTGGGGATAAGAGAGTAGCCAATGTTTGAAGGTCAGAAATTAGGTCATAAAGCAAGGAACAGATGCAGTTAGGCAGTCTGCTCAGAGGACACCTGCACGCCAAGAGTCACACATCCCTACTGGCTCTTAAAGACCTACCATGGCAATGGGGCCTGGCAGGAAATATTCAGGAGAGATTAAAGCTTGCCTTTCTGAAACTTTCATGGCTATCCAGAGCTGTGTACTACCCAAAATCATCCTGTGCTTTTGAAAGGTGTGCAACTAACAAGTGAGAATGGCGTTTTTATAAATCTGCTTCTCAATTCTAGAATGCTCTCATTTTAAAGGAACATTCTGCACAGACCATACAGTTACATCAGAACATGGGGACCTGGTAGGTGACACATATTTTTCTCACATGTATTCATTTAGTGCTGACTTCACCTTTCTCTCCATATCACCTTCTGCCCAACACCACCATCACTAGCGGCCATATTAGGAACCATCAGCTCTATTACCAAAGTACCAAAAATTTAATTTTAAGCTCAAAAGGGTTTCATAGAGCATCATAGTTGCTGCTGCTGAGTCATCTAAGCCACTGCCTCTCGAACTTTAATGTGCCATACAAGTGTCCTCTCGGAGGATGTTACTAAAATTCCGTACTTCATGGGTGAGATGTGATGTTCTGCAATTTGTTTCATTTTATTTATTTATTTGAGAGACACAGAGCATGAGTGGGGGGAGGAGCAGAAGGAGAGGGAGGAGCAGAACTCCCTGCTGAGCAGGGAGCCCACACAGGGCTTGATCCCAGGACCCAGAGATCGTGAACTGAGCTAAAGGTAGATGCTTAACCGACTGAGCTACCCCGGTGCCCCATGCTTTGCCTTTCTAACAAACTCTCCGGTGATGTCAAAACTGCTGATCTTTGGACCACACCCTTGAATCCCTTGCTATCTCAGAACCCTCATAATTGTCCAAAATTCCTGATGCTCCTTTAGATTAAAATTCAGCCTGGAACTGAGTCAAATTCTCCAAAGGCAAGGATTTTTCAGATGGAGTCCACAGGTCTCCAGCTCTGCATCACACAGCCCAGGTTCTAGTCCCAGGCTCTAGGCTCCTCTCCCTACTTCCTGTGTTACCTAGCTATTCAATCTTACGACTCCATTTCCTTATCTTAAAGAATGAGTATAACACAGAACCTGTCCCATCAGATCACTGAAGGCATCAATTAAGATGACCCAGGTAACAGACCTCCCATAACACTCAGTATAGTCAGTAATCATACAACAAAGTCCTTCGAGAACCCTGAGATGAACTTTAGGGACATCGATGAAGACACCATGATTATTTCTAAAATGTTTTATGTGCTTAAGTTTATTGCCCCTCAAGAGAGTCCGTGCCTTTCTTTAGATTTTCACTGGGACTCATAACCCTAAAAAGTTTAAGAACAGTAATCGTCATTGAGAGAACAGCGTGGGCCAAAGTTAAGGTAAAGGAAAACGATAACTTAAAACCTGCTGTATCAATCTTCTTCCTTACTATTCAGTGGGAGGGGGGGAAGCCTTTTTTCAGAATAGTTAGAGGAGAAATTTTTAGTATGTACTATGGGGAAGATACGAAGGCACTGACTGAAAACTCAAAATATCCCTTTTATTGCTGAAACTAGTTTAAAGCAATCCAAAGGACTACACAGAATACTCAAACCTAACACATATGTTGATTTTTAATATTGTGAAGTATGTATATGAAGGCAAATATACATGCAAAATTGAGCACTGAAGGAAATATATTCACTGAATGTAGTTATGAAATATCACATGAGAAAGTGCATTTTTCATAGATACATACCCAAATATCCAAACCTGAACTCGATTTTAAATTACACAAGTACACGATGCCACAAAAGTTCATTTAGAAGTGTACAAAATACGGCCCTTTTTGGCAGGAGTTCCACAACCCATACCATCACTCCAGGATAAATGTATATAAATACCATAAAAAGAATTTCTATTTTCAGGTATAATACCCAACTTTAATGTTCATGAGAATTATCATTCTATTAGCTGATACAACTTACTAAATTAGATAATTTGCTGAATTTGTAATAATTTTGAAGTTATCATGCATAGTTAACCCTAAATCTCAAGGTCATATTCATTTCTATATAATAATCATGTAAATAAAGTGATAAATTATGGTAATGGCACTTTTTCTTCTTAATCATCAACTATCTCTCAGATCCCAGTTAATTTTACATTTCATCTTTTTATTAAAAAAATCAAAGGGTTTTAAAAGACATAATTTGTTGCAAAAGGAGAGGATCATGTAATGTCTCGATAATGTAAAAGAGAGGCTAAAACAAGTTTTTAAACAATATTAAAATAAAGAAGAAACAGACACAATTTTGATAAATTGCTAAAAACATCTGACCTGCTTCTACATGAACCTGGACCGGTTAAGTCTTGAGGTATCCTATAGCTCATCCACTGTACCTCTTCCTTCTATCCTTTTCTGAGAAAACCAGCCCTGCCAACTTGTCCACGAAGAGTAGCTGGACCTTAAAGATGTTTCAGAACTCAGATTATCTTTCTCGTTCTTATAATGTGTAGTCTTATAATGAAACCAACTTTCGTATGCTTGTCTGAGGGGTTTATGGTCTTTTGTTACAGAAGGTGTTTGAGCTAGCCGGGAAAAAGAAATACTGGCTTACCTAGATCCTTCCTAATGAATTGACAAGGACGAATATCAGTGTAGATGGTCTACCTACAGCCTCCCTGATACCAACAAAAAGTCTTAAAATTTGGAAAATTAGTGATGCTAGACCATGACTTGACACAGAAGGAATCCCATCTTCCATGTACTATTCAAAAGGGATAGTTCAAAAAGGCTGAGTCCACTTTGAAAACTACATCTGAACTGGGAAGACATTTCTTGCTTCAGCCCCACCACTGAAGGAAATACAGAGCTAAATATGGAGCTAAAAATCTGTGCTCTTAGAGTGTCCCACCTCTCTTTCTAGAAGGAAGGGAGCAAGGATGAAAGGAGTGAGGGATGGAGGGAGGAAAGAAATATATGACCCAAACACTGACAGAACAGAAGGGAAAATGGATAGCAACACAATAATAGTAAAAGACTTCGATACTTCCTTTTCAGTTAGGGATAGAACAACTAGACAGTGTATCAATAAGGAAAGAAAACACTTGAACACCCCACCCAACAATAGTGAAATACCCATTCTTACCAAGTACTCATGTAACATTCTTCAGGATGAACCACATGGTAGGTCACAAGACAAGCTTTAACAAATTTAAGAAATCTGAAGTCATACAAAGTACCCTCCCTGACCAGAATGAAATAAAAGTAGAAATCTAAAGTAGAAGGTACACAGGAAAATTCAGAAATAGGTGGGAATTGAACAACCCACCTTTAAACAATGAATAGGTCAAAGAAGAAAAAATAAGGGAATTCAGATATATTCAGAATATTTGGAGACAAATGCAAACAAAAACACAACATACCAAAACTTATGTAATACAGTGAAAGCAATACTAAGAGGGACGTACAGAGCAGTAAACATTTACATGAAAAAAAGAAAAAAAAATCTCAAGCAACCTAACTTTACACCTCAAGGAACTAGGGAAAGTAGGAGAAATCAAGCTGAAAATGAGCAGAAGGAAAGAAATAAGAAAGATTAGAGCAGAAATGAACAAAATAGAAAACTAGAAAATAAAATTTAAAAAATCAACAAAAGAGAGGTCTTTTTTTTTTAAGAGTAACAAAATTGACATTTCTTCAATGTGGCACCAGAAACAGACAACACACAAAAACAGGGAAATTAAACTCTGTCAGACTTAAAAATTTCTATACAACAAAAGGCAGCTTCTATAACTCAACAAGGAAACAAATAACTAATTTTAAAATGGGCAAAGGAGTTGGATAAACAATTCTCCAAAAAAAAGATATATAAACGTCCAACAAGTATATGAAAAGATGCCCAACATCCCCAACCATAAGAAATCCAAATCAAGACCACATTGAAATATTATTTCATACCCATTAGGATGGACACCAGCAGAAGAACAGAAAACAGCAAATGTTGGCAAAGACACAGAGAACCTGGACAGTTCCCGCATTCTTGGTGGGAATATAAAAGGGTGAACCATTATGGAAAGCACAGTGGAGGGTCCTCAAAAACACTTAAAATAAAACTGCCTTATGATATCTAAAAGAATTCAAGGCAGAATCTCAAAGAGATACATACACACCCATGTTCATAGTAACATTATTCACAGTAACATGAATGGAAGCAACCCACTGAAAAGCCATTGGTAGAAGAATGAATAAACAGATGTAGTATTTACATACAATGAATCTCACACAGCCTTAAAAAAGAGAAGGAAATCGGGGCGCCTGGGTGGCTCAGTGGGTTAAAGCCTCTGCCTTAAGCTCGGGTCATGGTCTCAGGGTCCTGGGATCAAGTCCTGCATCAGGCTCCCTGCTTAGCGGGGAGCCTACTTCCTCCTCTCTCTCTGCCTGCTTGTAATCTCTCTCTCTCTGTCAAATAAATAAAAATAAAATATTTAAAAAAAAGAGAGACAGAAGGAAATCCTATCACATGTGTACAGACATTCAGTTTGGGAAGATGAAAAAGTTCTAAGGATCTGTTGCATAACAAAGTGCTATATTTAACACCACTGAACATAATGAGTAAATTTTACACTTAATGAGTAAATTTAATGTCATCTGTTTTTTTTATCACAGTTTTTAAACATATACTGATGTCTGGGCATGAACCTCAGAGAATATCATTTAATTTGTGTGGGATGCAGAATGGACATTGGATATTTTTTTTAAGATTTTATTTTTTTGAGAGAGAGAAAGAGAGAGCGAGAGAATGAGTGGGGGGACAGGCAGAGGAAGAGGGAGAAGCAGACTCTTGCCTGAGCAGAAAGCCTGGTGAGAGGCTCAATCCCAGGACCCCGAGATCATGACCTGAACCCAAGATCAACCAACTGAGCCACCCAAGCAGCCCAACACTGGAATTTTTTAAAGCCCTCCTGGTTGTTCATCACCTGCCATACAGAGCTATGGACCCAGGATTTCCACATCGTACTTTTTTTTTCAAGAGAAGCTAGAATCGGGATTTTTATACAAACATTTCTTATATTTTAATGTGTCAATTAATTTTTTAAATGCCATGCAACCCAAACACACCATTTGCAGCCTCTGGGCTAGTGATCTCTGAGTTCCCTTCTAGTTTACAATTTCTGTGGATCAAAATTAAGTTTCCTGTGTCTCAGTTGCTACCCTCCTTACCACGTGACCCTCCTGGGGCTTTGGAATCTTTCTCGTGGGAAATAGTCATCAATAAACTGGATCAGTTTCCCTAATAGGTGTGTCACAGTTACAAGTCCTCAGCTCCACGTGGGTTATCATTTGGCCAGGAAGCTGGATTGGGAATCTTTAAACAGCAATTTCAGACAGAGACCCCTGTTGTTTAAATCGAATATTGCATGAACTCCAAATTCAGTTAACATACAAAAGCTGAATTGCTTTGATGTAAACAGGATTGGGGAGGAAGGTCATATTCTATTTCCTGTTCCATCAGCAGGTTTTCCTGAGTGGACTCCACAAAGCTTCCATCTAGGATCAGGGAAAAGCCTCAGGAGCTAAAAGACATAAAGCATCAAACCAAACCTCTTTATCCCCTGCTCCAAACAGAGCAGCATTGCTTTTCTCAACTGTGCTGAGAATCCACTTCTGCTTTTTGTTTGAAAAGAGGGTTCAAATGCTTTAAAGAAGGATGTTTAAAAACACAAAAACAAACAAAAAAAACCTGACCTAGATAAAGGTATCTAGTATGCTTGTTAATTTTTCAGAGGACTCCAACAGAGATAAAACTAAATGCACAAACAGAAAATACAAATACCAACGGAAAGTGAAGAGATCAGTCGAAAATAGGATGGAACTCTGAGGCTAACAAGCAAACCAAATAAAATGCTATTGCTTAGAACAGACCTCCAGTTTGGGGAAAAGTAAACATCAGCATGGAAATATAAGGCCTCTTAGCCTCACAGCTTGTTTGCTGACCCTCCATGTGGAGGAATGCTCCAGGCCAGACTCAGTATCTGTGGAAGTGAAAAGCACATTTAGCAGGGAGGTTAATTAAAGGTCTATAACATGAAGCTTGAGGACAGAATAAAGTAACCAACATTATTCCATTAGGATAAAGAGACTGTGAGGAGATTTACAATAACCAAACAAAGACTGCAGAGTCAGCAAACAATAGATCAGCTGGACTACAGCAAAATTAAAGACACGTGCATCGAAGGACACTATCAACAGAGTGAAAAGGCAACCTGTGGAATGGAAGAAAATATGGGCAAATTATACATCTGAGAAGTGGTTAATATCCAGCATATATAAAGAACTCCTTAAGTCAACAGCAACCACAAAAAGTCCAATTAAAAAAAAAGAGTGAAGGACTTGACCAGGCATTTCTCCAAAGAAAATACACAAATAGTCAATGAACACATGAACAAAGGCTCAATATCACTGTTGTTGGCGAAATGCAAGTCAAAACTACAAGATACTGTTTCATATCTATTAGAATGGTTGTTATTTAAAAAACAGTAAATATTGGTGAAGATGTGGAGAAACTGGAACTCTTGTGCTCTGCTGGTGGGAATGTGAAATTGTACAGCCACAGAGGAAAATATTATGAAAATTAAAAATAGAATTACCATAGGATCCAATATTTTAGTTTTGGGATATACACCTAAAAGAATGGAAAGCCAGAACTTGAAAAGATATCCACCCATGTTCATAGGCAGCGTTGGCAGAAGGAACCAAGCGTCCATCCACGATGAATGACTCAACACAATGTGGTATATACATACCACATTATTATGATGCCGCCTTAACAAGGAAGGAATCTCTGACACATGCTATGGATGAATCTTGAAGATATTAAACAAAAGAAGACAGTCTCAAAAGAATTAATATTGTAGGATTCCACTCATATGAGATACCTAAAGTGGTCAAATTCATACAGATGGAAAGTAGAATGGCAGTTGCCAAGGACTGGTGGAAAGGAGGAAAGAGAAGCTAATGTTTAATGAGAACAGAGTTTCCATTGTACAAGATGGGAAAAGATGGGAAGAGAGATTGTGGTGATAGTTGCAAGACAACGTGAATCCCACTGAACTGTATACCTCTTTATAAAATGGTTAGAACAGCAAGCTAGGTCATGTCAATTTTATCACAATTTTAAAAATATTTTTTTAAAGACAAAGACTATGAGACTCATGAATGCATATTGGCCCATTTCCCAAGTTAGTCTCATGATATGCCAGACAGATGGACTTCACATATTTCATGTTCACAGTATCTTCCCACTTCCTCTGGTCCGCTTATGAATCTGTGACCCATCAAGATGAACTCTGAGTACACCTGCTCTGACGGGATGGATCATGGCGCCTCTGATGTGAGGGGGGGAATCAACAGCAATAAGAAAGAAAGCTTAAAAGGGCTGGTTGAGCATCACGAGGTGAGGAGAATCAGTGAAAACATTTCAGGCCAAAAGGACTTCAGTGAGTCTGATGCGATTTTCAAACAGTAAAGTGCCAAGCTCCTTAGAGCAGATCCCAGATGACCTGCTGTAATAGGACAGGTAGAGTCAATGGGGGCAGTATGTCAAAATGACCTCTTCGGACTCCTAACAGGACAAATGTATAGGCACTAGGGATTGGTTATCAGATACTCAATGTAATACCAGTGAAACTAAAGGATCTCCTTTGGAAATGTCAACAAAATGCCTCACGGACACTCAAATAATCTTGTGGTTTGGAATAGCAATCATTTCCCACGTTTTAGACCCTTGCAAGTTCTGTCCTCACGTCTTCTAAAGAAGCAAAAATTCTGACCGAATTTTTCATGTTCCCTGCTTCCCGGGGCTCTGAGAATCTCATACTTGCTGGGCATGGTCAGCCCCTCCATTCCACATGCTTCCAGGAACTTAAATATCAACAGACAGTGAGGAATGTAACACTGATGATGAATAAAGGACATACCAAATTTGATACCTGAAAGAATGGAGAAGAGCAAATTCACAAGAAATAAAAGAAAATCCCAACAAAATAAGATGGAAAAGGCTCAAAAAGTATTTTTAGTGACAAATGTGAAGAATTTTCAAAGAGCCATTGTGCCGATTAAGCTTCTGACAAGGTATACGTATATAAATTTTCGACTTTTGGAACCACCAGCTTCGAAAGCAGATACACAGCTCCCAAGTTAACAGTGGTACCAAAGGTTGCAAGCCCCCGCTGTGCCTGAGGTTAGCAGTGAGGGAAGAAGACAGAGACATGACCCCTCATGGGGGGCAGGGGGGGGAAGAGCAGGAAGACTCACACGGAGCTGCCTGTCAGCTCCTTGCTGCACCATCAGCAAGCAGCCACCTTTAATGACCAGCAGCACAGTGGTACCCAACCACCTGCCCACGTGCCTGGAGCACACCCCAGAAAGATGGACAGTGTCTGAAAACATGCCAAGCATCCGAGACAAAGACCTGTCCATGGGGGCAGTACGTAATCGACCTCTGTGTTCTTCCTCTTTAAACGGAAACTCTTCTTGGTCTCCAGTTGCTCAGTATTCACATCCTCAAAGCCGCATTCCATTTCCTAACGACGGCCCTTTCTGTGTTTGGAGTTTAGACAAACCCTGACCTGCATAATGATGACTGACTTTACAATACCCCACAAGACCCACGCAACTATTATTTCTCACCATTCAACCTTGCCAAGCCCTCCTACCTAACTGCTAGGTTTTATCCAAAGATGTCTATTAATCCATAGAAGCAGGGCTCCCTGGCTGAGTAATCACCCACAATGCCTGTGACTCGCCAACCACGTTTCTTCTGAGTTGAGGTCACTACAGCTTAATGCACTGTCTGTCTAGAATATAGAGAGGAATGAAACCACATTTTGTAATCACATCTCTATTTGCCCTGATGACCTAGCAATAAAAGGGAGTAAAACATGCATGACTGTCAAGTCTCCAAAGATGACTTTAAATGGTCTTGCTTTATGTTGCAGTGGTCTTATTTCTATTGAAACGTGATCAACTCCTACTTGATAAAATGGACCCAGGACAGGGGGTGTGAGGGAGGTGGGTGGGTGGAATGGTAACTGTTCCAAACCCTGAGAATACCTGGACTTCTTACTGCTTCTCATCTCATTCATCTGAAAGTATTTTGAGATTCAGTTGTGTGCAATTCCTTTTCAGCCCAAGTCAAGGATTGGGTATCTCTCACCAAACTTCTATTATTATTATTGCTGTTATTATTATTATTATGTTCAGTTAGCCAGCATATAGTACATCATTAGTTTTTGATGTAGTGTTCATCGATTCATTAGTTGCGTATAACACCCAGTGTTCATCACCATGCGTGCCCTCCATAATATCCATCACCTGGTTACCCCATTCCTCCACCCGACCCTCCCTCTGTAACCCTCAGTTTGTTTCCTGGAGTCCAAAGTCTCTCATGGTTTGTCTCGCTCTCTGATTTCTTCCTATTCAGTCTTCCCTCCCACTATTCCTTACGTTCCACATATGGGTGAAACTTCTTTAAAGAAAACCTGGATTCAGAGTTAATGGAGATCAGTCAGATGGAGGGTGGGGCAGCTTTTGTAATGAGACACTGACCTGAATCCCATGAGTCTGTATCATTCACTACTCATAGGGTCTTCCTGAGATTCTTTACCCCTCTACACTTCCGTTTTCTGTTCATAACATGGTGGTTATAATGCTTACCTTCACTGCTTGTTGGAATATTAAAAGAAGTAATGAAGGCTGCATGCCTGCATGCCTCCCATAAGGCCAGGCACATGGTAAGTGGTTTAAAAACTAAAGGCAAAGGAAGTCAGGAAACTTCTGCCCTCTTCTGCGAAGGAGGTGGGGAGATAAGGGGGAATAGTGCAGGAGAAGGAGTACCACTGCAAAATGCACTGACATGTCACAGGTTCGCTAAGATGCAAAGCTACTACCTTAACATCCTTTCCAATGGAAACAGAAGAGAGGCAAAGACCCATCTTATTCAAGTATCTCCAGGCAGGTGTAGAAGTTCCACCATAACATGAGGAGTCTGATGGGTTCCATTCCATTTAACTTCGACTTCACTTCAGATATATTCAGATGCATGGATGAAATCATTTCTTAAATTAAAAGGACTTCAAAAATGTCCTTCTATCCCCAGTCTCTGAAAAGGTGAAAAGATCTCCAGATTTGTCTCCCATTCCCATTCATGTTGAACCTGCCAAGCCCCACCAGGAAGTATTTTATCCCACGTGTGTCACTGGGTGAAAAAAAAATCCATTTGCATGGAGTTCTAGTCTTTTAGACCATTTCTAATCAGTTTTCTTTTTTAAAAATATTTTATTTATTTACTTGACAGAGAGAGACACAGCAAGAGAAGGAACACAAGCAGAGGGAGTAGGAGAGGGAGAAGCAGGCTTCCGGTGGAGCAGGGAGCCCGATGCAGGGCTCGATCCCAGTACCTGGGACCACGACCTGAGCCGAAGGCAGACGCTTAATGACTGAGCCACCCAGGCGCCCCTCTAATCAGTTTTCTTCATGTCGCCTCAGAAAATGACAATTTCAGGCCTGCTTTGAAGGATAAGCTTCAGCCAGCTAGCCAATTCAAAACGAGCCCAAGGTCAACAGCACACCACTGAGACCACTGTCCGTTACTTAGACATGAGAAACATTTGACACGACATTGAAAAGGAGGGTTAATCCGTTAATGAATTTTGCACATCAGCATCTGGAAGGGCAGGGGAGGACAAGGAACTGAGTGGGTTCAGAAACCAAGGAGACCTGATGAACAAACAGGGTCATCGCCTACGTGTTTCTGCTTCCCTCCATAAGATGTGAACTTCCTTTGAATCCCGTCATTTAAGAGCGTAACTCTTTCCAGCTCTGTGCCTCGGGTGAAATGCAGCATAAATGAAAATTTAATAGCTTTCCACCTGCAGCACCTGGGCTGACAAATCGTACCAGGCTTCAGACAAGTCTAAGGGCCTCGGCGTGTTACAGATACAACAGCTGGTCCAGTCCGTGTTCATTGGCCGAATGGCTTCTGTAATCCCAGCGGGAGCTGGCAAAGATTCTCTGGAAAGGTAGTTAACTCAAAGCTTCCACACAAGAAGCATCTGTCATCTCAACGCTTTGTGGGAGATGCCAGCCTGCTCAACTGTGGCGAATGATGAGAAGGACCACCCCCAGAAAGAGCAACGATGTTAGTAAGCACATCCTTCCTATGATGACTCAGCCAGTCTCTGTCACCTCGACCTCAGGTTATCAAACAACATCTGGCCCCAAACCAGACTCATTTACCCAACACTCTCCTTGGAATAAAATGAACACCTGGTTATGCATGATCCATTTTGGCCCTGTTCACTGCAAGGAACTTTAGATACCTATTTATTCTATCTATGGAGAATACATAGTCTGGGTCATTGTCTCTACGCTACAAAGTTTGTTAAGTATTCATATGGAAAAAAAGTATTTTCAGGAGCAAGGCGGTAGGAACCTGATAACAACCCGCCTAACTGCAAAGTACTTTCTTTCTCTAGGGGAAGTGAGCATGTATTAGGGAGATAGTGTATTTTCCATTTAAAATGTTTGTATGCATTGACTGAAGCGTGCCCTATCTTCTCATGCAATTATTGGTTAGTGAAGAAAGTTCTTTAACTGAATTGTTTCTTGAGATGGGCTCCTTTGTGGATTCCTACCCACTAACCATTAGTGAACTTAATCCTACCCTCTGCCAGGGGTTCTCAGCAAAAGGAACAAGAGTATCACACACATACAAAGCTGATGTTCACACCTGCTCTCCAAAACTAGTAAGCCACACACTTAAAAATCAATAAATATAAAAACCGACCCCTTCATGCTCTGCACCTACCTGAATTTATATTGTCCCCATTCTACTCTTGGTTTTGTCTTCCATTCCTAGATCTTTTCACATCCTTTGGTTTTACCTTCTGAAGGAGCAAATTAAATGGCTTCAGTGAATACTCATTCCTACGTTGTCCTCTACTATGCATTTCCAAGGTGAGCACCTCATCTGGATTCCCCTTGGCTCCCTGTGATGAGAAGGGAAAGTTCATAAATTCCATGACCATGAGATAGGATGGAAAAAGCCACCCAAACTTGTAGACTGTTCTAAATTTTATTCTCAGAGGAAAAAGATTTCTTTAAATGATGATCATTTAAAATGAGAATCTTTTGGGGAATGTACTTTAGCATCACTTCATGGAAAAGCAAATGGCACTTTGTTTCCTAAAGACACTTTACAACCTACAAACTGACTCAGTTAATACTTGATATTCAGGGGTGCCTGGGTGGCTCAGTGGGTTAAAGCCTCTGCCTTTGGCTCAGGTCATGATCTCAGGGTCCTGGGATCGAGCCCCACATCAGACTCTCTGCTCAGCAGGGAGCCTGCTTCCTCCCTCTCTGCCTACTTGTGATCTCTGTCAAATAAATAAACAAAATCTTAAAAAAAAATACTTGACATTCAGCACAACATCATGGCCCCCAAACTGTTAGACAGATTATTATGGATGACTTCCTAGCCCAAGACAGTGTCCTACAATTCTGATCACTGGTTCTGTCCTCACAGCCTAATTATTATTCCTGCCCTTAGCTTTACACTTTAATTTTTTATCATTACCAAGCCATCAGACACAGATTCAGAGAAAAGTCAGATAGGAAATCATATTCCACTATTATTTTTGAGCAACTAAGAGCTCTCACTTGATTGAAATTTTCGTTTATACCAAATTCAATAATACAGCTCTAGTCCACAACTTCAGAGCTACACTCTACTTACTGGAAGTGGAGCTCATTAGATTTGTGGACCTCAGCGCATGAACCCTAAGCTCCACTTTCCAATTCTGCCACTAAGTTACTATGTAGTCATGCCTAAGTCTTTTTTTTTTACGCTCTACTTATAAAATGGCAATAATCTAAATTCTTCAAGCCAGGGATCTACTCATTTTAGGATTTGATTTAAAGCTATGGTTCTAGAAGCCCTAAAAATTCTGCAGTTCTTACGGTGTCACGTACAAATATTTTGTCCAACTTTTTATGTTTAATGGATATTTTTAACACTGTGGGAATATACTAGGAATCACTAACTCATATGTGTTATATATCAGGTTTTTTTTTAAACATTTATTTTTTTTATTTTATTTATTTGACAGAGAGAGAGAGAGAGATCACAAGTAGGCAGAGAGGCAGGCAGAGAGAGAGGAGGAAGCAGGCTCCCCACTGAGCAGGGAGCCCGATGTGGGCCTCGATCCCAGGACCCTGAGATCATGACCTGAGCTGAAGGCAGAGGCTTTAACCCACTGAGCCACCCAGGCGCCCTATATATCAGGTTTTAACACATTTTCGTGAACCCCTTTCCAAGATACTGTCCGGTTAACTCATTCTTGTGTGTACAGTTCAGTATAAAGCTACCTCTACCAAATCTGCATATATAAATGAACTTTCTTTAAATATGTTATTTATTAGTAAGGGTACAGTTTCACCCTGGTCTTTTTTTTTTTAAGCTAATAACTGCCTTACACTCATTTCTAAAGTTTTATAACAAGGTCCTCAGAGATATGAAAGCTTTTGTCAAGGACTTTACGCTCATTCGTCCCCAGTGGACACGTGTGATACGCAGTCTTATTCTGTACCCCATGGGCACTGCGACAAGATAGTGCCAGTGGTGTAGCAAGAAATTACTAAAGCCAGGTTACAAAGGTGGTTGATTCATAGCAGATTTTGCAACCATGTTGGGCAATCATGCTGGATTTTCAGGGTGACAAATTTGGACTGTAAAGTGTTAGCGGAGACTCTACTTTGGGCTATATATAATCAGACAGGATCTCACACAGGTAGAACAGAGAAGAATGCAGAGTACTCATTCCCTGAACATTCCCCAGCCTGACATTTCCTGGTTTCATTTGCTAAGCACATGTCCTTTAACTTATCACAGTCATCTATTCCCTTCCATAAGGCTTGCGTGGCAAGAGAAATCGGCTTTCTCATGCCAACAACCCAGTTCTATAATAACGTGATCCTCCCATTTTTTTTTCCATGTAAGATTTGGATTCATCTGCCTGGAACACAGTCTTCTCATATGATAGTCTACTGTTCGATGATAAATTCATTTCCAACAGATAATATCTTGATATTATTGGCATATCCTATAGTACTTATTAAAGGCCTTGTGTGCTTGTCTTTGATGTTTATGATAAGAAATATAAGCAGTAGTTAGATATTGTTGATGGTTCCATTTTTGTTTTATTTTTATTGTGTTATGTTAGTCACCATACAGCACATCATTAGCGTTTGATATAGTGTCCCATGATTCATTGTTTGCATATAACACCCAGTGCTCCATGCAATACGTGCCCTCCTTAATAGCCATCACCAGGCTCACCCATCCGCCCACCCTCACTCCTCTAAAACCCTCAGTTTGTTTCTCTGAGTCCATAGGTGCTCATGGTTTGTCTCCCACTCTGATTCCCACCCCTTCATTTTCCCTTCCTTCTCCTAATGTCCTCCACGCTATTCCTTATATTCCACCAATAAGTGAAACCATATGGTAACTGACTTTCTCTGCAATTTTGAAATGAAATTTCCCATGATACCTCCCCTTGGGTTTCTGGATAAATAATAATTATAAAGTGTCCTGACAGCATACAGTACCCTGTCACCATTTTCAACTACCTGTCTACTGAATCAGAATTTCCATAATATATATTACAGCATGGAATTCTATCGAATATTGTATTAGAAAATAGGATTCAAACGCTGAAAAAAATTTTTTTTAATTGCTCTTTTCAAGACAGAAGCCCTGATATTATTTTCAAACCATCCTGGTCAGTAGAGCCAAGCATCGACTTCGTAAGCCAAGCTGTATTTTGCCCCAGCTGCGAGTAAACATCACTAACTACGAAGAGAGGGAGGTTTCTTACCTCCTGCCAACCTGACACATGGTTGGAACTCTGTTCCAAAATCAAATATGTAGTCACTGCATAAAACTAGAACTGTACATTTCATGAGGAGACATGAAATTTGGATTTTGTCTGCATCAGAAAGAATGTAAGCAGGTCTATAACATCACATGATATTATCAAGCTAATATCATGTTAGCCACATCATAAATATTGGGTGCTTCTTGCCTGGATTTTGTGTTTTTTTAAGATTTTTATTTATTTGTTTGAGAGAAAGAAAGCATGAGAGAGGGGAGGGTCAGAGGAAGAAGCAGACTTCTTGCTGAGCCTGATGTTGGGCTCCATCTTAGGACTCCAGGATCATGACCTGAGCTGAAGGCAGTCGCTTAACCAACTGAGCCACCCAGGCACCCTGGATTTTGTATTTCTGATAAAGAATTAAAGCGGTTGTTAACTGTTGACGTGTGATCAAACATGATTTTCAGCTCTGCTCTTAGCCTTCCTGACCCGTTCAATCCCTTCCTTTGCCTCTATTCATTTACATCCTAGAAGTGGTCTACAAATTCAAAGTGAAGCTACCCCTGTAAGTTACGCAGTTACAACTTCCCAAATAAAGTTGTGGAATATAAGAAACAGTGCAGAGGATCATAGGCAAAGGGAGGGAAAACTGAATGGGAAGAAATCAAAGAGGGAGACAAACCATGAGACTCTTGACTCTGGGAAACAAACAGGGATGCTGAAGGGGAGATGAGTGAGTGATGGGGTAACTGAGTGATGGGCATTAAGGAGGGCACACGATGTAATAACCACTGGGTGTTACGTGCAACTCATGAATCACTGAACACTACATCAAAAGCTAAGGATGGCTAATTGAATTCAAATTAAAAAAATTAAAGGTGTCTTTAAGGATATCAATAAAGTGACTTTCNAAACAGGGATGCTGAAGGGGAGATGAGTGAGTGATGGGGTAACTGAGTGATGGGCATTAAGGAGGGCACACGATGTAATAACCACTGGGTGTTACGTGCAACTCATGAATCACTGAACACTACATCAAAAGCTAAGGATGGCTAATTGAATTCAAATTAAAAAAATTAAAGGTGTCTTTAAGGATATCAATAAAGTGACTTTCTTTTTTTTTTTTTTTAAAGATTTTATTTATTTATTTGACACAGAGAGAGAGATCAGATCACAAGCAGGCAGAGNTTAAGGAGGGCACACGATGTAATAACCACTGGGTGTTACGTGCAACTCATGAATCACTGAACACTACATCAAAAGCTAAGGATGGCTAATTGAATTCAAATTTAAAAAATTAAAGGTGTCTTTAAGGATATCAATAAAGTGACTTTCATTAAGAAAGTATTTACTCTTTTTCCATTTTTCTTTCACTCTTCAAAAAAGAGAACAAAGAGTGAATATTAACACTTTTTATATGCGTTTTTAGTAACTAAGAACTAAAAAAATTAGAATGACCATCCATTCTCCAAACATATCCATTCCTCTAAACTTGGTCAATGGCTCTCACTTAATTTAGTATCCCCATGACACCAATCACTATTGTGTGCACTCAACAGAATTCAGCAGGACTCAATTACTGCAAGTGATATTATAATTATTCTTAAATCATAAACTGTTTTGTCTTAGATTATTTTTCCCTTAGTATTTTATACAACTGATGCCTACTCACAGATGCTTAAAGTAAATGCACTTAATTATAAAATCAGTTGTGTCCTTATACTTTTTCTATCACTTCTATGTTATATAATTATTTAAACAATACAGCAACAAAAAAATATATGCAGGGAATTATGAGTTAACCATAATGAAAACTTCAGTGTCTCTATTAGTATCTTCTGGTAGAAGGCAACTTGACAACTTTTCATCTCAATAAAATAACGGGTTCTCCCAGAATCAAACCCAGTAATTAACATTCTGGTTCCATTCATTAGTTTGAGAAATGGAAGAACTCCCCATAAAAAAGTAAGAAAGAGAGATCGGGAAGAGAAGACCAGCAGTGAAAATTGTGTTATTAGCCTTATAGTAGTGTAGGAAAGTGGAGCTAATCCATGAAGAACTTCTGACAAACACAATGATCCTACCTGAAAGGCAAGGGAACAGGAGCATTTCTGCACCCACCACCAGTGACTGGTTGAGCACTGCTCCTGGGGTGCTGTTAATTCCCCTCACTTCCTTCCACCATGTGCACAGGCAGAACAGACTTCTACAGCTTCAGAAGAAACTCTTGCACTAGAAAATGGCACACACCGGCAAGTCCGAAGTCTGCCAAGCGCACAGGATGGTAATATGTAAGACCTGTGGGAGGGGCACCGAACGAAGAGCCAATAGGAGACAAGTAGCAAATGCAAATTCTGAAGGTCTCACAAGCCATCTTAGCAGGTGAGCGAAGATAAAAGAACCCTCTCTCAACAAAAGCCTGAGATGCACTGTTCTTCGTAATGTGAATAACGATTGCTAATGACCATTTATGAAACAGTTCCTGTTTGCCAAGTACTGCTCAGAATGCCTAACGTCCACGATCTCATTCAATAGTTACAGCGATCCTATTATTATCACCGCTCATCCACAGATGAGGACATTAAGTAATTACTTACTACTTAAGATTAAATAATAGGGATTAAGTAATCTACCGAAATAACAGATACCAACCCAGGTCTGACAAATGCCAGAATTTATGCTCTTCCATTGTTTTCAAAGGTCCCAAGATTGACAGATAGGGCTTTGTTAGCATGAACATGTAATCAGCTCTGGAAAGTCTATTTAAAGAACATCACCGGCCTTCTCCCTCAGAGAAAAACCTGTGTCTTAATAGCTTCACAATTCCAGCCTGGTTACGAAAAACGAGAAGCCCTTCCACGCTGGTGGCCCTGTCATTCCAACAGTGTGGGCTTTTCACGAGAAGCTCTTACTGAGCACTTTGCACCTGCCCCTTTGTGGTTGCCACTTTTAAAGAGCCACATGCTCCACACATTACAAAACCACCTCTGCTTCTTTCTCCTCTCCCGGCTGACTTCCATTTGCACGCCTGATCGCAGATGGGGCAGTTCCTGGTCTGCAGGATCCTCCCAGCCTGACTTTTCTTTCACCTCTTCACATCCTACATTCCACCAAGTGGAAATTTATTCCAAGATCTTCAGCTAGAACTTTAAAATAGATTTTCAAAGAACACTGGGTGTTAGAACTTGAAAGCAGTCAAGTATCTAACAAGGCTCTACAAGAAACCTAAATTCTAATCCATGTTAAGTGGTATTTGGGGCAAAAGAACATTTCAGATTCACTTGTATTAATCTCTTTTTACTCCGGATTCTCCAAATCATTCTTAAAACCTTCAAATTTGAAGTCTTCTCATGCTACCATCCATAGCCCACTTTCAACTTATATCAAAGAAAGGGACTATCATGGGGAGGTGGAGTAAAACTTCTGTTTTACCAGCTTAATTTCCAGACAAAAACTTTGAGGTGGTCAACAGACAGAAGGAACTTGAGTTCAATTAAGCCACTAGGTAGAAAGACAGTCCAAGAAATAGCAATGAAGAGCAAATCCTAGTACAACAAATTCCATGGAGAATACTGGTGTGTTTTGTTATACTAATAACTCGTGGTAATTTGTGGTTTGGTAAAGATTACATTTCCAAGATCAAAGGAGATAATGATGACACACCCTCAGAAATGGAAAGCAAGAAGTCTCAAAATACGGTAGCTGTTTGGAATTTATAAATGGTATCCAGTGTCTAATAGGGACGATAAACAGCATATCCCCACTCAGGGAATTTCATTACTTTCAAGCCACAGGGTGTTGAGAACATTGCCATGATTCAGGTTCCTGCTTACACTCCACATCTGACGCGTAATTTTCTAAAACTTTTTATTTAAATTCCAGTTAGTCAACATACAAGATATGTTGTATCTTGTATGTACACTTGTTCAGGTGTACAATATGTGATTCAACACTTTCATACATAAGCCGGTGCTCATTACAAGTGCCCTCCTTAATCCCCATCACCTATATAACTCATCCCCCCATCCACCTCTCCTCTGGTAGCCATCAGTTTGTTATCTACAGTCAAAAGTCTATTTCTCAGTTTGCACCTTTCTTTCTCTCTTTCCCCTTTGCTCATTTGTTTTGCTTCTTAAATTCTACATATGAGTGAAATCAAATGTCTTTCACTGACCGACTTTCACTTAGGGTAATACTCTCTAGTTCCATGCATGTCTTTGCAAATGGCAAGATTTTGTTCCTTTTGATGCCTAAGTCATAATATTCATACACACACATACCACAACTTCTGTATCCATTCATTAATCGATGGACACTTGGGCTGTTTCCATAAGTTAGCTGTTGTTGATCATGCTGCTATAAACAATGGGGTGCATGTATCCCTTTGAATTAGTATTTTTGTATTCCTTGGATAAATGCCTAGTAGTACAGTTGCTGTAAGGTAGTTCTACTTTTAAATTTCTGAGGAATCTCCAGACTGTTTTCCACAGTGGCTGCACAAGCTTGCATTCCCAACAACAGTGTAAGATGGTTCCCCTTTCTCCACATCGTCACCAACACCTGTTGTTTCTTGTGTTGTTAATTTTAGCCATTCTGACAGGTGTGAGATGGTATCTCATCATGGTTTTGATTTACTTTTATCTGTTGATGAGTGATGTTGAGAATATTTTCACGGATCTGTTAGCCATCTGGACGTCTTTTCTGAAAAAAAAGGTCTATTCATGTTTTCTGCCCATTTCTTAACTGGATTTTTTGTTGTTTGGTGTTGCATTTGAGAAGTTCTTTATAAACTTTGGATACCAATGCTTTATCAGGTATGGGATTTTGACACCTAATTATTAATCTCAATGTTGACATAGAAATACACACACAGGAGAAAAAGAAACCTTTCACTGCGTCTGTGCTTGAAAGAATCACAGATTTTTCATCAGTGTGACTAGAAGCTGCCTTCATGTCCTAGAACTGTTTCTACAGAAGTATCTCACTTTTCTCAAAAGTAAAGCTAAGGAGACTTTCAGGAGTGGCTCCCTTTCCTGAGCCAGGCATCAGTTTTTTTTTTTCTTTTAAAATACACACTAGGGCAAATATTTTACACCCAGAGACAGACCAGGCTAGACATAAAAATGTACAGAACTAAATTCACAGACATACTGAATTTGTCTTTGTGATTTTAAGATTACTTCTTCAATGTCTGAGCAGAGTTGGATCTTTCTCACACACACACACACACACACACACACACACACACACTTTGGTAGAAGAGACGGTCTTGGATAAAGAAGGAATTCAGCAACAATTTTCAAAGAAGGATGTTCTGACTTTTTTTTATAACTTCTTCGGAAGCAAAAAAGGTTCCCTGTGGCAAGGTCCAATCATAACTCCATTGTGTAACTGGAAGCAAGCCCTAAAGGCAGGGCCCTCTCTGTTCCAGGGGAAACAGCCCTGCCTATGGGGCCAGCACAGGTCTGGCCCAAAGAGGTTTTGTTAAAGAGATTTACAAGTTAGCACACATTCCCATCTCTGATAATCCATGGTATGTGCACATCTCCTCAGGTGGCATTCCCCATTTAATCAACATGGTTGTTAACTTAATCTTTTTCCCAAGAGAAAGAACGAAGCTATGAATTGTATGTGAAGGGTCCGTACAAGGGAATTTGACCAAAGGTCTCTAGAATACCCGTTCTTCCTCATGAGGTTGGGGGTCAGGAAGAAGAGAAGGTAGAGGGGCCTGGGAGCTGGAAGGGCCCTTGGCTGTAACATGCTTCTAGCTTCCTGCCCCAGAATCCCTCATCTTCTGGTTTTCCAGCTGCTATTTCCATTCAGCTATTACAGGCACCAAACCCCTTTTCAGGTCCTGAGTTGATTTTAGTTTTTTAAATGCCATGAAAACTCTACCTTGTATAACCTTAGAGGAGTTTTCCCTGATTTCATGCTGCTCTTAATGAAACGAAGGCATGATGGCCTCTGGCCAAGCCTCATATGAAAAAGAAAACAACTGCCCACTTGACTCCAGTGACCTGTGTAGTCCCCTGTGTGACCGTGGTCCCCACACAGGAGACTGTGAGCTTTCCGTCCATGGTGATGTCCAGTTCAATCCACCCCAGACAGTCACCTAAGCAACTTTTCTGAAACACTCATGCGACAGAGTCACTTCCCTACCTCACAACTCCAGTGAGTCCCCTTTGCTCAAAGACCAGAGTTTAAATTTGTGAACATGGCCTATGCAACCCTGTCTCCCTTCCCAGCCACACATCCTGTCCCTTGTTCCCCACACATTCCATGCCCCGGACACACTAAAGAACATACAATACTCTCCTCATCTTAAGGGTTCAGAACGGACTGGTCCCTCTTCCTGAAATTTTCTTCCTTCCTTCCGTCCTTCCCTGGCAAGGTCCTGAAAACTTTGGGCTCATCCTGCAGATCTCCCCTATCACATCCCTTGAGAACTCCCTCTGGTCCCCCGGGCCCCCATCCCTACCGCTGGGCTCAGTTAATTAACCTTCCTGTTTGTACCCACAGAGACTCTACTTCTTCTACTTCTTCTATTAGGCAACTTATCCCCTATGTCAATTAATTAATTAATTCCTATCTCTGAACTATGAGCTCCAGAGAGACTGAGATCTTACTTTCTTCACAACTGTGTCTCAAAATCTAACACAACACCCGACGCATGACAGCAATCCAACTGATGAATGGGTGAATGAATGAAGGACAAAGGAATGAATGCATGACAAGCTGGCCAGGTGTATAAGGTCAATTCCATTCCTCACTCCCTTACCTGCAACCAAAATCACAGCCCAGGACTTCCAGTGGTCCTCCCTGGTCCTGCAGCGTTTGTGAAATCCCAGCAATATCCTTCCCACCCCACACACCTCCACTTCTGATCATCTGTTCTCCTTGACTCTGGTAATAGCAGTGAGCCTAAACCTGACCTGTCTTCACCCACCACATCTGAA
The DNA here is from genome assembly GCA_002007465.1 of Ailurus styani. NCBI lineage: Eukaryota > Metazoa > Chordata > Mammalia > Carnivora > Ailuridae > Ailurus > Ailurus styani. The sequence goes on from LNAC01000462.1 coordinate 427,347, forward strand.
ATTCTCTGACAGGTGCAGCAGCTTCCTTTCATAATGCTGTGACAGGTCACAGAAGACAAAAATCCTTCTGCACACATCAGGGAGCAGCACAAGTCTTTAGGGCCTGGGTGATGCCACCGTCTGCCCAACAAATTCACAGTATTTCTATAGTATTAGCCCTGCCTCCTCTCTGGGAGTGAGGGCCCAAAGAACATATGAAGATTCTCTGGACCTCCATAACTGTAAACAAGCTCTACCGTGAAATATAATTCGGATAGAACCAAATATAGAAACCTGCACCATGGATGTAGCTAAGGTTTGGCTCCATGATTTCCCTTCAGGGAACTACGTGTAGTTCATTGTTGTCCTGTAAGATGCAAACTTCAAATTCATGTCTATGCCTGGTTCTGAGAAACATCCAAGCCTGGGTCTGTGTTTCTAAGACCAGATATTCACTCTCTGCAACACTAGAGTCTGGCCACATATCCAGAGGCATAACAAGACTATTTCCATCTTCCTGGGACCCTGAGATCTTTCACGTTGCTCATTTTAAGTCTCCCAGGACAGCAAGACTTCACCCATAAAGGGTAAAAGGTAGACTAATCCCAAGTTCACATACCTTTTCATCTCATATTATTTATAGGCAACTAATTCTAGGGAGAATCCATTTTGAAATGGAAATGTAGTGGTAAGGATGAGACTCACTTTGGGACGCCCCCCAGGGCCTTGGATATGGGTTTCCAGATTTACCAAAAAGCCATTAAGAGGAAGGTTCATCCCACCTAAAAGAAGCCCAGCAAAGTAGTTAGAGTCAAATACTGGCCATGGCTTCTCAGCTACGTCCATGTAGGATTTGACACTGTACCTAGAAGTCCTTAAGCAACTTGTGACAATCCAAGAGCCAGTGTGTACCCACCCATTAGCTGCTGCCACCATGGCTCATCCATAGGGTTGTCAGGCTTAGTCAATAAAAATCCAGGACATCCAGTTAAATTTAAACTTCAGATAAATTATATTTATGTTTTACCGTAAGTATATCCTACATAAGATGTGGGACATACTTATACTAAAAATGTATTCATTGTTTTCCTGACATTCAAATTTAACTAAATATCCTATATTTTATCAAATATTATTCATTAGAAATGGTAGAGACTCATAACGACCCGAGAGATGCCTCAGAGAATCCTTGACTTTTATTTGTATACCCTAAGCAGTGTGAACGTGAACTTTCCATTCCAACTAATAGGCTATAATGAAGTATAGCCTCAATTTTGGGGCTTTCTCCACTTGTCATTGTCAATATCTTTTTTATTCTAGAGATGCTGATTTTTTTCCAACCTCAATAGCTCATCAGGAAGTATTTGAAAGTTCATCAGACAAAAGAAAAACAAGATGAATCTGAAAAAGCACGGGAACCACCTGGTGTTTAGTGAAAAAGTATTAGGAAGATTGAACAAGCCAAATTTAATAAGCAAGTCTCTCCAAGGATATTTTTATAGCTTGATATCCTCCCACACTCTCAAAATACGATTGCATCAAGAACGCAGAACCGCTAACCACATGGAAGGCTTCCTTGTGAGTCTATCAAACTGAAGATGTGGTATAGTAAGAAGTGAGCTGAGTAGCTGCCCCAGGGGCATTGGCAGTTGATGAAGCCCTTCCAAGGGTCTGGATGGAAATATCAAGTTTTTCTATGGGTCTCCTCCACCCTGGCCCCGGTATTACCACTCTTGGCACTTGTCAACTCGAGGTTATGTTTTACCTATCTTCATTTCTTCGTTACTAGTCACACAGCATACTAGACTTGACATTATATAAATGAATTCAAGAAACTTTTTAAAATTTGTTAGACAATCTTAAATCTATAGCTTACCTTCATCCAGTTGCATAAGGGTTTTTAAAAAGAGTCAGTTGACTTACCCCATGTAACAAGCCCATGTTTGTTTTAGAGATGTAAAAATGGAACATGATATTTAAAGGTTTTAGTGGCACAATCCCCCAGTCTTCCAGAGACAATCAAGCAGAATGATTAAGGGCATGGATTTTGACTTGCTCCAATGTCTCAGGCAAGTCCCCTGAGTAGATGATCATGGCTCGTCTGCCCTTATCTGTCTATCACAGAGGGCTTCTAACTGTACCTTTTTGATGGGTAGGTCATGAAACTTACATATGATAGCTACATATAAGCCATTAAAACAATAACTGACACAGAGTTAGCACTTAGCAGATGTTTACTATTCGCTCTTGGAAAATGTCTCCATGAGAGCTACTTTACCAGTGGATGAGTCAATGGGGGAGAATGAATGACAATCCCACAGCAACTGGTGGGGACCTAGTTCATACCTACATGAAAAAAGAAAGGTGTGTATGTGTGTGCATGTAGAAAAATGTATGAAAGTTTGCGTATCAAATGGTTCATCATGTTAACTTTGACATGTTAACTTTGAGGATTGGAATGCACAGGGGAAGGATTAAAGAAAAAAAGTCTTATTCCATTCCTCTATCATTTGAGTTTTGACACATTTAATATATTCTTTGTGAAATTTTTAAAAATGTGTCAGGATAAATGTTTTGAAGTTTTTCTGACATGCCTGTATTGTTATTTTGGAATTGCTGCCATTTCTTCCTGTCTTTGGATCTACACCCATTGAGTCAACAAACCAGTCTGGAGGGAAGAGATGAGAAAGACCGAAATGAAGTGAGAGAAAAGGAGTCTGGAAAGTGGGAACACCTTATCACAACCATCATTTGCAGAAAGGATATGATGGCAGATGAGGCAAACGTCTTACCCTTGTGATGAAAAAGACTCCTTGGGCTGAGGATGGACAGAGTCTTGGGGCGCAAAGACAAGAGAACCAACCAGAAGGGAACACACACACACACACACACACACACACACACACACACACACAGAGCAAGCACTCTGAGAATACTCTGCTTGTCCTCAGGTAAGCCTGTGTCTCTAGTAACCAGCACTTCACCCATGACTCCCCAGCAAGAGACATACCCAGGTGGAACCCATCCAACTTCCTGTGTGTCCACTCTGCCAGGACATTCAAAACCCCTGACTTACTGCATGGCCCACACCCCTAGAGAGGCGGTGGGGGTGGTGACGTGGAGGGGGAGCCCCTGCCCACACTGGGTGAGATCAAAGAGAACCAGCTCAAAACTCCCTTAGGCCAGAAGTTATTCTGCACAAAAAACACTCTGGCTATCGGGCCAAGTGCACCTCATCAATCTTGAAATTTCTTAGTACCTGATATGACTACAGTGTACAGTGACCTCAGAGATGAATAAATCCTTCATCCACCCCCTCGGAGGCTCCAGGCTAGTGCGATCTGGTCCCAGCTGAACTTAGGGCTACAGAATGAGAACAAAGTTCCCAGATGGCTCCAAGAGTCATTTTCACAATCCCTTAGACCACGTAAGTCTCATCCTATGACGTCATAATGGCACCTGCCTCACAGAGTCATTTTGTGGACTAATAAATCCACACAAATACGTAGAAAAGAATTGGCAAAGAAGAAAGGGAAAAAGCAAAGATTCTTCACGGGTTCATCTGCTTCAACAAAGCTAAGAAGGATTATTGATCTGTGAAAATGGCAGCATTTAAAGTGGATGGAGTTTATCAGAAGATGCTGAGAATAGAATGAGAAGCATGATTATCAAATTACACATTCACTACAGTGGCATTTTAAGGGAGGCACTGTGGGAGAGCAATATATGCTCAGGAGACAGAAGAGTAAAAAGTTGTCTAAGAGGGACAACGAGTCTCACAGAGGTGTGTATCAAAGGAGGACAAGTGTGAGCAAGCACCAAATGGATAGGGAACCGTGCTTCCTTCACTGAGTGAACCCAGACCCTCGGCCAGCCTTGAAAGCAAGGAGGACTTCAGGAAATCCTCAGGAAATCCTCATGGTAGTGATGTTAGATTTCGTTCGTCAAGACTTGAGAAAACCCCCTCACTCCAATCTCCTCTTTAAAGCCCATCTTTCCTTCATGAGCTGAGTCTGGCCTCCTCCCTCACCCCCAAGCTCAGTGACACTGAGCAGCAAGATGGGCCAGGTAGGTCTTCTACCTGCTGTGGTACCCATCAGTGGAAGACTAAAGGCAGTGACCAAATAATGGGAAACAAGAGTGACCAGGAATAAATACCGACAGAGCAGAGCTTTCTGGAGCAGGGTGGCCCCAGTCAGCTGCATGTGCCTGGCATCACTCCAATTATGAGCATCTTTAGAAGTTCTTGGAAGGCAGAGCCTGGCTATCTGAACACTCTGCACCCTCAGAGTCCACACAGAGACCTCAATCTTAGCTTCCATGCCTGCATCTCGCCTGTGTCTGCTTCAAGTTTTCGAATTCTCCTTTCCTCCACAATTCTTTAGAGAGGTCAGGGTGGGTGGGGTGATAGGGGAGGGCTCAGGGCAGCCCAGACTTCCCTGTGGTCCAGCAGGATGCCTGGCATTAACCGCCTACCTTGTGGCTCCTTAGATCTTCCCATCTGGAGGAGTTGTTACTTCTTGGTGCTTCCAACTGCTGGCTGGAGGTAGGGTGATGAGAGGTGTCTGAAGGCAAGCAGCAATCCTTCAGATGGCCTGGCCCTTCTTGACTGACAGAAGTCTGGAAGGCTCTCAGATATACCATTTGCTCCAGAGAAAGGATAGAAACAACCCAACTGTCCAGTAATACCTGAATCTGGGGGGGAAATGGTGCTATACGCATATGGATGAATAACACTGAATCGTTAAAATAAAAGAACTAGAGCAATACAAATTGAAAAAGATAAAACACAAAACCCTAGGACTGGTTGAAAGAAAATATGATGTGCAATGTTATATTGTAATTATATATATACATATATATGAAAATATGGACTGGATACATGCAAAACTCTGATACTGGTTACTTCTAGGGAGCAGGGCAGGGGGGTGGTGCTAAAAATAGGTCTAGAAATGGTTATGTGTTTAGAAAGTACCAAAGGAGCACCTGGGTGGCTCAGTCATAAGCATCTGCCTTCAGCTCAGGTCATGAGCCTGGGTTCCTGGGATAGAGCCTGGGTTGGGCTCCCCACTCAGCAGGGAGCCTGATTCTCCCTCTCTCTCTGCCTGCTGCTCCCCCTGCTTGTGCTCTCTCTCTCTCTCTAAGAAATAAATAAAATCTTTAAAAATAGATAAATAAATAAAACTAAAAAGTATCTATAAAATGAATTACTCAAGTTATCCACATAACATATGATTTACCTTTAATATTATCATTTATCCAGGAAGCCCCAAAGAACACACAGATAATCTAGTAAGACAGTTCAATAGGTCAGGTGGATTCAAGATCAGCGCGTGGAAAAATCCATCAGGTTTCTCTAGACGTAGCAACGACGGCAGGCTGAGACTCCCTGACTCGTCTCTCTCCGCACAGGAAGAACAGCCAGAACTCTGTGTAGCCTGCATCCTCCCAAGTCCTGTGGAATCAACGCTAGGTGCTTGAAGCTGTCAGTGGAAGACTGGGGAAGAGAAAATTCCTGGGGGGCTCAAGGAGCAAAGGAACAAAGGGGAAGATGACAAAGCATAGCGGAGGCTGCCAGGCAGTGAGCAGAATCTCCCAGAGGGCGGTATGAGTATGGGAGGGTAGACAAGCCTCAAATCCTGAATTCTTGGAAGGATTGTTAAAGGGGCACTGGGCATCTGGAGGCAAAGGGGTGTGGACCCGCAGACGGGACCCCGTTTGGAGAGGCTGTGAAGCACGAAGCCAGTGAGGGAGCTGGAGGAGGATGATGATGATGACTGAAATGGTAACACCACCACCAGATCACAGGAACCACGGCTGATTCAATAAAGCCCCATGCAAGCCCCCTCTCACCTCCTGGAAAAAAATCTATGAGACCTTGGAATTATACCTGGTTCTGCTTCATTTTATGGGATTTCTGAACTTTGAATTATTCCCTTCTAATTCCATCAGTTCTCTGAAGCCTGGCTTTGGCCCCCTACTCAGATTAGAAAGACACACTGCACCCACCTTACCTTTCCATCCATGGACAGCCTAAGGCATCAAAATGAGTCTTCAGGGCCTTCTAGATGCTGTCTGTAGTTCCGGGGGGCCAGCAGGAGTGGGGCGAAGAGGAAGTTCAGGGATGACAGCGTCCCAAACTTGGCTAGAGTAAGAATTTATTTGGCAATTGACCTATTAATGTCAGAACTGGAACTATCGGAGCTTCTTGGCTGAACCTCTGATTACAGCCATGTCTTCCTCCAATTCCTCACTGTGGTCAGGTGGCTTCTTTTTGAGCACCATGACCAAGTCCCACCGACCCTGGAGGAAACCGTTCCATGGACATACATCTCTCCTCTGCCCTGGTGCTTCCTGGTGAAGCCACAACTAAGAGCCCCCTGTCCAGGCCAAACCCGGGGAGACACATACAGCACCCACCAGCCCCCCAAGGACCGTGCTGGTGTTTTCAGTTATGACCCACAGGACACGGTTTCCAGAGCACCTGCTACTTACCAGCGACCTCGTCAGAATTCAGCATATTTGTCCCAGGCTCCTGCGAGATGTGCAAGCCAGCCTTATGAGAACGGTCACACGGAAGCCTCATCCATCCCAGGGACGTGAGTACAGCTGCTTCTGGAAAAGGACCGCGCTTCATGGCGCTTACATGAAACCTGGTTCGCCAGCTGCTAGCGAGACCCATGCACATGGTGGGTAGATGCGTAGATGACTTTAATTCAATGATATATCCAGGTGACGTTTGGAAAACAGCCTTTACTGCATATGACATTTATATGGCCCTGTGATGTTAGACGGAGCGCTGGTTCCTTCGTCTTCCTTCACGTCATCGGCAACCTGTCTGCTACTCTCCCCCAGGGTCCTGTCTTCTCCCTGGAAGCAAGTCAACAAATAAGGCAGAGGTGCTGGAACGTTTCCAGATCTGTTGGGGCCTCACTTCCGAGTGTCTCCCCCGCCTCTCACTCTGGGACCTCTGGCTCTGGCTCTCACACCTCAGACCTCTGCTCCCGCTGGGCCCCCGTCCTTGCTTCACACCACTCCTGGCCCCTGAGGCTGTGCTGAGCTCTCTCAGTCCCCCTAAATTCCTCTGCAACCTCGTGACATCGGCTCAGATGATGCCAGCCGCAGGTCTTACCTCTCCCAAGAGAAGGCCACACCATCTTCCGGGATCTTCTGGCTCAGGAATCTCAATTGCTGTGTAGAAACCAGAACAAAGACGCTTCGTAATTCAAGAAGAAAGGTGATCTGTGAGCCTGAAAAGCTCAGGATAAATCCCCACTTCCAGTCAGATCTGTATTAGAGGCCTGGACAAGAAGCCAGGGGCCCAGTTACCCACCCCCTACTTCGGGTGTTCCCCGAGCTGTCAAGGCCCCCAGCTCACTCTCCTTGGAGGGGTGAGCCTAGATGGGACAAACAGAGGCGACTCAGAGAAGGCACGGCTCCCACAGCAGCCCCGGCCTCTGCTCACTCCTTGTCCTTCGGAGAGTGGAACACACAGCCTGGGCACTGGCTCCACGGTCGCTTGGAGTCGAGGTCTTCCTGCGGGGGCTGCTCCTCCTCCTTCTCCTTCTCTTCCTGCCTCTCTTGCTCTTCCTCCTCCTTCTTGTCCTCCTCCTCGTGGGTGCTCGCAGCTTCCACGGGGCCCGTGAGCTGAGCCATGGTGAGGTGAAACACGTGGCAGCTGAGACCTTCCCGGATGCCGTGCTGCATGTGCTCCTGGAGGACCTCCAAAGTGGAGAAGACCCGGCAGCAGGCCCTGCACCGGAAGCCAGCCTCCACTGTCACCAGCCAGTCAGGGGCACTGGCCCTGGGTCTCTCCTCCACTGCAGGCAACCCAGGTGGGCTGTCGGACTCTGCCCGCTCCTCATGCTCCTTCTCCTCCCCTCTGGGCTCGCTGTCAGACAGCAGGTTTCTGGTGGACACGTCAGAGGGAGGAGTCCCTCCCCGCGCGTCCTCGGGAAGGGTCACTTCTTCCATCCTTGGCTGCTTCTCGAGTGACTCTGAGGTCTCTTTGGTCTCCCAGGAGAGAGCCACACCCTTTTTCATTTGTACCTGCATGTAGTATATTTTCATGCCCTTTTCCTCTTTGTTTGTGTACAGAGAGGTCACACAGGTCTTATAGGACGAAGGGGATGAGGAGACACGGTGTGAGGGGGGAGCGGTCTCTCCTTGTTCCTGAACCTGGGTTAGGGGTGATCTAGGCTGGGGGCTGTCTCGAGGTACTCTCCAGAGTCCTGGGAAAGGAAATTAGAGACATGAGAATGTGAGTGGGGACGGGCCAGAAGCTGAAGGGTCTTCAGATGTGAAGATGCATGGTGTGAGGAGCCTGGAGTCAGTGTTCATAATCGGGGTGGTGTCAACTGGGCACTTTTCATGCATGTGCAGGGACGCTTGCAGGGCTGTGGAGCAGGCTGACAAGGGGTTGTGGAATGTCTGGGATGTTGGTGGATTGTGAGTTATCTGTGATACCATCAGTGTGTTTGTGGAATGTGGACAGTGATGTAGGAGATGGTACTGCAGATCCCATGTCTCAGGAGCTGTGTGCTGAGAATGGATGTGTATGGAGTACAGCTGTGTGCATCGGGCATGGGTGTCTGAGCTGGATGGTCCTGCTCCAGTGCTGGAGACCTGCGCTGAGGAGCTCCGTCCTTCTCTGGAGGCAACGACAAAGGCACAGCCTACACAGCTCCTTCATCCTGTCTCTCAGCCACATACCTCCAACCCAGACAGAGCTTTCTGGCCCATGCTTCTTAACCTCCCCACTATGGTTGCACCAGGGCTCCCCTCGCCACCCCCCCACACACACACACACACTGAGTTCATACCCACACTCTCCTAATGGTGATGCCAGCAGAGCCCTGACCACCTCTGACTGTCTTTGGTTTCTTCTTGGCCCATTCCTGGATCTATGTGCCCCACGCCCAGAAGCCTTGAACCCTTACCAGCATGGATGAGCTTCCGTTGAGAAGAAACACAGGAGAAGTATTCAGAGGCAGAGGACACCTCCCCCACTGCTGTGGGGGCCACCCCCGTTGATTCAAGCTGAGGGGTGTCCTCCTGTGACTTTGAGACTCCTAGAAAGATAGCAAAGTCTCAGAAATACAGTGGGCAAGCCATGTCTGGACAGCATTCGTTCATCCAACAAGTACCAACCAAATGAGATATGTCAAGTGCAGTTAATACACATGGTTCAGTCTGGTCCCTGGTGGATACTCCTGTATTGAATTACTATCAACACTGACTTTGTTAGCGTCTGCTTAGGGATGAAGGCCTGAGTAGGTCTGAAATGTGAGCATCTTGTGCATCAGTCAAACCTTTCACAGATATGGGGGTGGCATGATGAGTAGGGTAGAAATGCATCGGTGGAGGGTTTGGTGAATAGTTGATGTTCACAGCTCAGGAATGGTATGACACATAACCATTTTATAGAATATGGTATGTACTTAACGGTATGTATTCAATCATTTACTCATTCATTCAAAAATAGAGAGCAGCTGCTATGTATCAGGCACTATTCTAGGCTCTGGTAATGCTGAACATTCTAGTGGGAGACAGATACTAGATAGAAGTACAGTAAAGGTATGATATGTTAGCTGGTATTAAGTTTATAAGGGTTGGGCACCTGGGTGGCTCAGTGGGTTAAAGCCTCTGCCTTTGGCTCAGGTCATGATCTCAGGGTCCTGGGATAGAGGCCGCATCGGGCTCCCTGCTCAGCAGAGAGCCTGCTTCCTCCTCTCTCTCTGCCTGCTTCTCTGACTACTTCTGATCTCTCTCTCTCTCTGTCAAATAAATAAATAAAATCTTAAAAAAAAAGTTTATAAGGGTTGCCAGAGTTAGCAAACAAAAACAGAGGATGCCCAGTAAAAATTGCATTTCAGCTAAAGCACAAACAATTTCTTAGTGCAAGCTTTCCCATGCAGTACTTGGGTGATGCCTATTTTTAGTGTAAGTATGCCCCATACAGCATTTGGGATATACTCATACTTCAGAGCTCGGTGTAAGAGGAGAGGACTTTGACACCTGTGGATGGTTTGTGAACACAGTGCAGGAGCAATATGCATATCCACCTATATGATCTGTGCATGGTTTGATAAAGTGGTGTGTGGAGATGTACGATTTTTTTCTGTACAAAGTGTATATGGGTGTCGAAGTGACACTCTTGTTAAACTCCCTTAGTATGAGTTCTGTATTCACTCTTACACGTTCTGAGTGTCTCCCCGATCCAGGCATGGTGATAGGAGCTTTACAAGGCTGACTTCACATCTGAGGATATTCTATCTGCATTCTCCCCAGTACTCCCCCTGCCCCATCATACACACAGAGGCAAAAACATCTCGCTGATCGCTGCTTTCTCTGTCCTATAGCTGCTGCCTGAAAATCTGTCTCCTATCCAGGCCTCCAGTCCCAGGGCTCATCCTATACTTTTTAGGGTCATGCACCTTGTGGAAACTGCTGGGCTCTGATATGGGGCAGAAGGCTCAGGGAGGGGGGGCGGTCCATTCTGCCCCACCTCCCACATGTGACGACCACACCTTCTCTCAAGGCAAGCTACTCATTTACATGTGCCCTGGCAAGTAAATCCACAGCTCTCACTTTGATAAATTCCTCCTGCTAAAGGAATACCATCTCCATGGTTTCAGTATGCTGCCATCGCCAAACAATCTCCTTTCTTGTTTCTCAAAATACTTTTCAGCAAGGCTTCTCTTTGCGCTTCGGTAAATGGGACAGCACAACCCACAGATCTTCATCAGCACCCTTCACAACCTCCCTACCCCCACCCAGTGACCCCAGAGGAAGGTGGAACAAAGAGAGTAAGAGAGAATATGGGACTGAGAAAAGCCATCCCCTCTGAGTCTGCGCAAACAGGACACCGGCCTACGATGAGTCCAACAGAGCTCCAGCCCCAAGCAGCCTCAAGAGAGAAGTCCTCAGAGAGGCAGGGCTGACTCCCCACCTGCCAGAGGCATCTGGGCCTCCCCAGCCACCTCACGCACAGGGATGCTCAGGATGTACACAGCAGCATCCTTGGCTACTTCCCCAGGGACATGGGCTCCTCCATGAGGAGGAGCCTTCCTAGAGAAGGCTCAGGCTGTCAGCAGCCTTTGTGCCCCAGACAAGGTGCCCAGCGCCTACCTCCTCCCTGCTCGGCACTTTCCAGGGACTCTTCACTTTCCAGATGTTTCCTTTTTTGTCGCTGTTTCATGGTACCGGCGACAGGAGTTGCTTAGAAGGTGCCTAACACCCAGTTCCTCTCATTCCCTAGTGGTTGGCCCTCCTTGACTCTCAGGAAATTCGTTGAGGTGACCCGATAGGAATAAAAATTGTCGAGCCTCCTAAATAGCTGAGGAACTCAGATGACATAGAGAACCAGCAGCACCGCCCAGTGCTCGCTCCATCCAGCACAGGGCTGTTAAGGTTCAAAGGTCACCCGGCCCCCAGCGGGGGTTCTCTGACCTGAATGATGACATCAGAGCACTCTGGGGACCTAGATCCCACACAGTCTTTGCAAATACATGGACCCCATGTTCAAGAACAATTCCTCTTTCCCCTGTGGAACCTCTCCCACGAATTCAATTCACATCTCCTTAAGGGCGATAGGATATTTTGAGATGCTCATCGGCTCATTTCTTCTTCTTTCTTTTTTTTTCCCTTTCTCCCTTTATTTATTTATTTATTTTTACCCTTCCTTTCTCTTCTGCATTCAAGCTGGTAGCAGACTCTGCTTTCTCTGGCCAGAGGAAGGCATGGCAGGGCTAAAAGCAGCAAATCGTGCTCATCCTCTTGGCTTTTATTTCTAAAATGCCCAACTCCACAGAAAGGACAGGATACTTGAGCAGAAACCTAACAGAGGCAGGATTCTTGAAATCCAGTACTTACTGTCTTCTTTTCCTACTAGCTGTTGAGAGGTACCAACTGTCAGAGCGAGATCTGTGGACCATGGAGGAGGAGCCTCCAAGGCGTGGTTAGAGCGGAAGATGTGGCCAAAAGTCCAAGAGGAGAAGGCTATATTGTGCATACAGGCAGAATCATGGCAACCTGTCCAACGTGTCACCCAAGAGCCACCAAACTCAAAGGAGGCACAGCAACGAAGCCGAGGGACACATGAGCTACAAGTGTGTCCTCAATAAACAATATCCATGCTCTCACCTCAACTTTCATTCACTGGGGCACTGTACAATCTCCCAATAGGGATGGGTGGAAATCCAAATGGGACATGAGCAAGATCAAGGCTTAACATACAAATCAAGTGGAGTTACAAAAACCACTCCAGGCTATTTCTTGCGTACCTCTGCTTGCGGGCTGAAATGTCTACCAGTTATAAGTGGCGACCCAAATGGATGCTCCTGATTCTAGTCCAAAATGAGGGACACCTCCTTCTGAAGGCACTGCTGGTGTGCAGGGAGGAGGTGGACACCCCCAAAGTCACTGTCACTAGGAATCCCCACTGGACCAAGGTGAGTCCAGATCTGAAGGGCACTGAGGGACGTCACGGTCTCCAACAGCCCAGAGTGAAGACAGGACAAACGCAGCCTTGCGAGGATTTGCGGATGAGATTCAACCTTCCCATTTCTTGGAAAACTCCTAGGTAAGAAGGGGCAAGGAGAGCTTTTCAAAACTTCTTGTGGTAAAAATTTTCAAGTATACACAAAGTAAAAAACAAAACAAAACAAACAAACAAAAAAAAAAACTGTCTAAGGGGGATGTGGCTCCATAGACCTATGACCCAGGTTGAACCATTACCAATATTCTGTCATTCTCGTCCCATCCCCCATACTCCTCCCCCACACCACATACACACAGTTAGCTTTTCCTTCAATTGCTCTAGTTTAGATGTTTCTGGGAGTATGTAGGGGTGGGGGGAGAACTGTAGTTTGAAGAAAATCTCAGACGTGTCATCTCTCTCTAAATGCAGCAGTATTTATATCCAATAGATAAGGTTTAAAAAAAAAAACACAACAGCACTATCATTATCTCACCCAACAAATTTAACCACAATTTCTTTGTGTCACTTAATAACCGAGCCATAGTTGAATTCCTCCAATCATATTAAAATGTCTTTTTTTATAAAGTGTTCACTAAAATCAGGATCCAAACAACGTCCATGCATTGCAACTGGTCAACGTGTCTGTTAGTCTATGACAACTCTTCCTGCCTGTTGGGGGGCATTCAGTTGTTGAAGAAACTGAATCATTTATCCTGTAGTGTTTTCTGCAGCTAGGAGTGGTTGATTGTATTCTTTCAATGCCATTTAAGTTCTCCTAGTACCCATATTTCCTTCTTAACAGGTAGTCAGATCTGGAGAATTAATCAGATTAGGTTCAGTTTCTTGTTATTGCAAGATTATTTTATAAGTGGTATTGCAAAAAAGTGCCTTCCTATTACATCACGACAGTAAGCACATAAAGTTGTCCCACTTTTAAGGATTTTGAGACTGATCGGTGGGTTCCTGTGATGTCGGCTTGATCCATCCACGACAATGATCCCATAAGCCTTTCAACAAATAGCATGAGGAACCACAGACGATGGTGACTTCATTTGGAGTTGAACCTTCATTAGGTATTCTAATCCCTTCATTCCAAGGAAGAGAATTCTTTTTGCTTCACCCTGCACCCATTTTGACCCTCCCCTCTGGTAGTCATCTATTGGTTCTCTGTATTTATGGGTCTGTTTCTGCTATTTTTGTTTGTTTGTTCAGAAGGAGGGAGTTTCTTAAGGCATCCTTCTGAGACCCAGAATTTCTGAAAGAATTGAACCTCTTCTTTCGGCTCCGGTCACAATCTCACGGTCTCACGAGCTCCCTGCTCAGTGCTGAGTCTGCTTCAGATTCTTTCTCCCTCTTCCTATGTCCCTGCCCACTCAGGTTCGTGCGCTCTCTCTCTCTCTCTCTCTCTCTCTCTCTCTCTCTCTCTCTCAAATAAATAAATAAAATGTTAAAACAAGAAGAAGAAGAATTGAACCTCTCTTCACAAACGGAAAGATGATTCCAATGGTACCAGCTCAGGTGTAGCAAGCTAGGACCAGTGGGATTTATCACGGTAAGGCATAGCTAGGGTGGAATATATCTTAATCATTCCTTCTCCATTCATCCTTCATTCTGTAAATCTTTAGTGAGTCTCTACTGTCTGCCAAGCTCTCTAGAGCCTCATGGTTGAACAGTTACGAACAAAACAGACAAAAGTATTTTTCCCTCAAGGAGCGTAATTCTAGAAGAAAAGACAGATAATCTTTTAAGATACATAAAATATGGAGTAAGTTAGATACTGACAAGTACCATGAAGAAAAAGAAAACAAAGTGAATTTGGGTCTATATGCAATGGGGCATTTCTATGTTAAATGGGAGGTCATGGAAGTCTTTACTCAAAAGATCCCTTTTCAGTAAGACCCGAGGTCAAATAACAAAGTTTAGAGCTAAGATTATATTTTCCAGATGAAAAGAAGAGATTGTGGAGTCCTGGACAGGGGTGGATTGGCCTATTAGAACATCACAAAGGAGGCGTAGCCAGAGCTGAGACAGGAAGAGAGAAGCCAGAGAGGTAATGAGGGACCAGACAGTAAGCTATTGACAAGATTCTGGCTTTTTCTCTGACATGGGGAGCATGGAGAGTCTTGAGTGAATAATTATACTTAAAAAGATAACTCTGGGGGCACCTGAGGGGCTCAGTTGGTTAAGCCTCCAACTCTTGATCTCATCTCAGGTCTTGATCTCACAGTTTTGAGTTTAAACTCACGTTGGGCTCCACACTGGGTGTGGAGCCTACTTAACAAAACGAAGAAGAAGAAGAAGAAGAAGAAGAAGGAGGAGGAGGAGGAGGAGGAGGAGGAGG
>LNAC01000462.1:442369-456008 GCA_002007465.1 Ailurus styani
AAGAAAGAAAGAAAGAAAGAAAGAAAGAAAGAAAGAAAGAAAGAAAGAAAGAAAGAAAGAAAGAAAGGAGAAGAAGAAGAAGAAAGAAAATTGCTCTGCCAAGAATAGCCAACTGGGGGAATCCTGGGTGGCTCAGTCAGTTAAACGTCTGGGGTCACGATCTAGGATCCAGTGGGTCATCAGGCTCCTTGCTCAGCAGGGAACCTGCTTCTCCCTCTGCCTGCCGCTCCCCCTGCTTCTGCACTCGCGCTCTCTGTTTCCCTGACAAATGAATAAATAAAATTAAAAAAATATAAGGAATAGCAACTGGGAGGCAAGGGCAGAATCAAGAAAATAGGGGGCTTACTGGGGCACCTTCCTGAATCAGTTGGCAGAGCATGCAACTCTTGATCTGAGGTTTGTGAGTTCAAGCCCCATGCTGGGTGTGGGGTGTGGAGCCAACATTTAAAAAAAAAAAAAAGGAAAAATTCTGAAAATAAAGACAAATTCATCTCTTTCCTTCAGAAAAAAAAAAAGAGGAATAAAGAAAGAAAATAGTGGGCCTACTGTAATTATCCAGGAGAGAAAGGATGTATAAAAAGAAAAATAAACTAAACTTCATGAAAACTAAAACCATTTGCTGTGTGAAAGATCCTTTTAAGAGTAGGAAAAGACAAGCTACAGACTGGGAGAAAAGATTTGCAAACCACATAACCCAACAAAGATGTAATATCTATAAAATGTAAAGAACTCTCAAACTCAGTAAAAAAGGAAATGATCATATTGAAAAATGGACAAAAGACAGGAAGAGATGTTTCAGGGAAGAGGATGTGCACATAGCAAAGAAATACATGAAATGCCGTTTGTCATTAGCCATTAGGATCGTGCACACGAAAGCTACACTGAGACACTGCTACACACCTCTCACACAAGCTCAGTTAAAAAGTCGAGACTATATAAAATGCTGGGGAGAATGGGAAGAAACTCCATCATTCATAAAACATGCACATGCATGTTGGTAACAGCTTATTCACAATAGCCAAAACCTAGAAACAACTCACATATCCTTCAGTGGGTAAACGTTACCCTCAGGAGCTGCAAAAACACTTTTAAATGAGGATGGACCGTGAGGCTCTCTAATCCAATCTGAGATTCTGGTACCAATTCCACCCGTAGGAGGCAATGGTTCTGCCAAGCAAATCTCCAATACCAGATATGTGTCCTATAATTCAACTCAAGGCTGACACTATCTACCCAGAGACAGCATCAGATTCCACAGGAGTGATCACTATAAGACTTCCCTAGCCCACCTACCCCCTCTCCACATACACACACACCTCAGACACCAGTTGTCACCTGTCCTTCTGACCAACTGGCTGTGGATGGGAAGCTGCCCAGCTGGGACATTTATCTATAGAAAACTTAGTAAAACTTAATTTAAGGAAAGGAAATTTTCCTACATCCCTGAGTTTTCTCACAAATCATCACAGTTAAATTCTTTAGATATCATACCAATCAAGAAGAAGCCTCATTATTTTATTTTAACAAATAACCCTCCAAATAACAGCAGCTTAAAACCACCAAGGTTCATTTCCTACTCCTTATAGATGCCCACTGTGGGCTGGCTAAAATTTCCCTCCTCGATGTCCTCCTTCCTGGGTTCAAGTTGATAAAGCCACTGGTGTCGGTCATTACTGCCAACAGAATTCTGGAGTGTCACCCTGGCATTAAATGTTCTGTCCCCAAAGTAACCTATCACTTCTATCCAAAACTGTTGACCACAATCTTATGATGTGTCTCTCCATTTGCCAGGCTCTTTAGGCAAAAATAATTGTGAACAGTACTAACGAACAGCACAGGGACCCTGTGGAAAGATCCTAATCCCTCCCCATTAGGTAGAACACCTGACAAAACCATCAAGTCACATATCTACAAAACTACACCTAGAACTCAGATCTCTTGGATCACAATTCAGAGCCTTTTCCTACCATGCTGTGTTAGGATTTTTATACCAGGACAGTGTAGTTGGGATTATATGGCATTTGCTTTGTTTTTGGTTTTGTTTCTTTCTTCTAAACAGATTCAGGAGAGAGAAGGCTCAGGAGCTCCTAAAAACACTTGCCTTAAACTGGAAAATAACTTCACCGCCTTTTGAAATGTGTGACCTAGTAAAGATTCAATGTGGGGGTGGCGTTTATACTCTGAATTTAGGGAGTACAAAGGAAGCAATCCTCCGAAGACTTCAAGCAACAGGCGGAAACACTCTTGACTCTCACGTCGCTATTTTGATGATCCCACTGACACTCCAGGTCTCTGAGTGATCACGGTGGCAAGAGCCAGACTTTAGCCAGGCTGAAAGTATAGATCATAGCGTGGCAGGCCCTGAAGAACCAAATACTACAGTAAGTGCATTGGCTTGATCCTGTTTGCTCACAGGTCCGTGCAAAGTAACGAACAGTTCTAAAACATGTATTCCAAAAAGCTTTTGTTCTTACTATTCTAGAGGTAACCTGGCTGCCAGACATGTGCTCCGCGATGACAAAGAATGCATGTACGGAAGGAGGATTTATGCATCGAGATTTGCTGCTTATTTCGCTCCTACAGGTACAACGCACATCTAATGAATTAGCAGCCATCCTCCACTCTTCCCCAAACTGGAGACTCTCAGTATGCCCTTCCCAGGCTTTAACCTGGCCATATCATAGTTGTTTTCTTAAAGAATATTAGTCTCCTGCTGAAATTGTCAATAGCTTCCACATTAAAATCTAAAATATTCCACCTAGTATTCAAAGTTCTGCAGGGTTAAGACCCCTGCTGAGTTTTCCGGGCGACGAGATGGCACAATCCCCAGCTTCTTCCCTCCACTCAACTGGACCAGACGGGGAAGTCTGCGCCTCAGAGTGCAGTCCTTGCTCAAGTCATTTCATTCAAAGGTACAGATTTTTCAGGGGCTCCAGGTGGCTCAGTCGATTAAGTGTCTGCCTTCGGCTCAGGTCACGATGCCAGGGTCCTGGGATCGAGTCCCACATGGGGCTCCTTGCTCAGCGGGAAGCCTGCTCCTCCCTCTCCCTCCATCTCCCCCTGCTTGTGCTTGCTTGCTCTCTATCAAATAAATAAATAAAATCTTCAAAAAAAAAGGTACAGATTGTCAAAGTACACTTTGCATTTTGTTTTTTGTTTTTATATACCACACTAGTACCTACCATTGACTACACTCCCTGTGCTGTACCTTTTATCCATATGACATTCTTTCCATAACTAGAAGCCCATTATCTCCTTCTCCCTTCACCCATTTCCCCATTCCCTCCCCTCCCTCTCCAGGAACCATCAGGGTGTTCTCTGTATTTATGCATCTGTCAAAGTACAATGTGGTTTTAAGTAGAACTAAAATCCTACTTCATATAAAGAAGCCTTTCCAGATATCCTGAGAATGGGCCCCTCTTAGCTGAACCCCTATGATAGCTCCTTTCATAGTCTGTTTTTGGGCCACTCTATTAATGAATGTGTCGAATTTCCCCACAACAGGGTAAGAATCCTTGGAAAAGAGAAGCTGTGATTCTTAATCTCTGGAGTCAGCTCCTTGCACTTAGTGTGAGCTCTTCCACCTGCTCCCCCAATCCCCCCAAAACAAAAGCTTAAGTAAAGTGCCCAAGTACAAGCTTTTCTTTTCCCCTAGACCAAACAATGTCCTGACCAAATACCTCTTGTATTTTCCCCACACAAGTGCCACCTCTGCTTTATCCCAGGCTTGTCACCATAGCCATGTGTCTGAACTGAAATGAGTATCCTGTTTATCCTGTGTCATCAACCCAACTGCTTTCTTCTGCATTTAAAACTATTATTTTTCCACTGCCAAAAATTCAGCCATAGAGATTCAGTACTTCAAATACTAAGACCTCCCAAGAGGGGCTACCTTAATTTAAACCATTATCAGCCACTGTTTTAGGAAGTACTAGGGGAAAAGAGGCTGAGAATAGGCCATTTTTTTGTGGGATAGGAGATGTGGAGATTGGGTAAAGAAGGAACAGTATCTGGGAGGGAGGAAGATGTTGGGCATGGTGGTGAAAAAGGACCTATAATAAATATTCTACTTCCTCCTAAATTTGCAATTGACTAGCTCTTCCTGAGACATGTGAAGCCATGTATGCAGAAACCAAAACATATATACCCACTGCAAATTAGTCATGTTAACAAACTGACATGAGACTCAGGGAGTTCAAAAAGCTACAGAGTAACCAAAGTCTAATTATAAAAGAGCCCAGAAATTGGGATAAAACCCAAAACTAAAAAGGAAACCTTTCCATCAGGGACTCAGCAGCTCTATATAAACTGTAAGCAAGTTAAGCAAGCTTGACAAAGCAGAGGTAGGTGATTACTGGTGCCCAGGAAATACCCCAGTCCAAAGGATTCATCTGAATCGAGCCACATCTCCCTCAAAACCCAGTTAGTAGGGCTTGGAAAATCTCTGTGAACCTAATACATTTGACATCACTTCATGGCATTAAGTGAGATTCATGGTCTCGGGATCCCTTCCAAAAGATGGGTGGGAGGCCCTCAGTGAGGAGGTGAGCATGAAGTGCCTGCAGCTCCCCTGCTTAGAACGCCTCTTGGTCTCTAAGTCATGCTTCTCTGTTGTTTATAGGTCTGTAATGGACGAGAGAGAAACCCGCTTCTAGGTGCGAGGACGGAGGTCACTGAAGATGACATATTTTTTTCTTTTTTGCTGCAGTATATACTGGTTCATTCTTTAACAGTCTGGCTGCTGGTGTGAGCAAAAACCTTCTGACAATTTCATTCAGGCCTTGAATGGGTAACAAGCCAGTAGAGGCTTGAAACGGTTGAACGTTCCCACCTAACACAGACCTGGCAGCCCTGTCCTAGCTTATGAGTAATTTTTAAAGCTCCTTTGATGTGTGTACGAAACCCTTTGACTAGTTCTCTGTCTCTTGGATGACCCCAAATTTCCATCTCCTTGAAATCTAGAAAAGAATTCAAGTTTTGTCTTCCCCAGAGAGAGAAAGCCTCCGTAAGTTTCACAAACCTAGAATTTGTACCAGAAGTCAAGTCAGACGGTCAGAGGACTAGAGCATGACAATACTTGATGGCTGATTTGATACTTGATAAATATCATTTCAAATAACATTTAAAGAACCCAGTGGCAGGAGCTGGTTGGCTAAGTTGAGGTTCACGATTTACACAGTTGTAATGAGAGGTCTCCATGTACCTACGGTCTAAGGCGAGCCCATGCCTATCCAGGAAAGGGAAAATAAAAATGGTAGACCAAATGAGAATGGTCCAAGTAACTGCTCTGCCATTGTGGATTCTCCCCCTTCCCTGCCATCCATCCATCCCTCCCTCCCTCCAAAAGTATATCCTGACCATGACCAAAGTGGAGGCAAAGCCTAGGAAGACAGTCCAGTGCTGCTGTGATGTTCAGGGTTGGCAACAACTGTGATGCTTTTGAAATCCAATCCCCCTGGTAATCTTGAATTTCCTTTTAACTACTTGGCTCAGATTCCAACAGGTTCAAGACCTGAGAATCCACCATTTCCCAAAAACAGAACAACAGAAACAGCAATTCTCTGTTTGCGGGTGAATACAATGAACAATTCTTCCTTGTAAGGACACATCTACTTCCCCAGAGGCTGTTGTTTCTATTGGAATCTCTCAGGGGCCACAAATAACAAATCTACATTCCTCTTCTGTAAGACAGTACTTCTAACTTTTCTTTTCCTTTTTTTTTTTTTTTTTTTTAGGTAGGCTCCATGCCCGGTATAGAGCCCAGTTTGCGGCTTGAATTCACGACCTGAGATCAAGACCTGAGTGGAGATCAAGAGTCGAATGCTCAACCAATTAAGGCACCAGGTGCCCTAGTCCTCCCGATTTTGAAGACTGTTATCTCAGCCCCTCAAATCCTTCCATCAACTACAGACCCCTATTCCTCCAAACATGCACATTTCATTTCCTCTTCACCATTCGCCCTTCTGCTGAATGTGTCCTAGTTGCTTTTTGCTGTAATAAGCATTCCCCAAAACTGAACACAGTACTCCAACTGAGGTCTGACCAAAGCCAAGTGGAATGGGGTTCTTACTTCCCCCACCACAGATACTTCCTCTAAGACTGGCTTTTGGGTAGGCACATCTAACTGTTAGCTGTGGCTGGGCTGACTTAGCCAATCTAAAATAACCACGGCACAATTCAAAACCATTATTTCTTACCAAGTAATATAGCCAAGTCGCACGCAGATCCTTTCTATCCCCCACCTGAAGACCATCCACAAGCCCTCATTCCACGAACACAGCACAATAAATGGATGAAGTGTTCTGTTTTGCACGTTACTTTTTTAAAAGTCTGACAATTATTTGAGCTGCCCAAACAACTCTTCAAAACAACCTCAAGTCAAAAAATGGTCATCTCTAGGGGCACCTGGGTGGCCCAGCGGTTTGAGAGTCTGACTTTGGCTCCGGTCATGAACTCAGGGTCCTGGGATCGAGCCCCAGGTCAGTTCTCTGCTCCAGTGGGGAGTCTGCTTCTCCCTTTCCCTCTGCCCCTCCCCCTGCTTGTGCGTGTGCGTGTGTGTGTGTATGTGTGTGCGCGCTCTCTCTCTCTCTCTCAAATAAATAAAATCTCTTAAAAAAATGGTCGTCTTGGGACGTCTGGGTGGCTCAGTCAGTTGGGCAGCTGCCTTTGGCTCAGGTCATGATCCCAGAGTCCTGGAATCGAGTCCCACATTAGGCTCCTTGCTCTGCAGGGAGCCTATTTCTCCTTCTGTCTGCTTCTGTCTCTCTCTCTCTCTTTGACAAAAAAATAAATAAAATCTTAAAAAAAAAATGGTCGTCTCTAAATGTTATGCAACTTGATGAGGTAACTGCATAAGACTTTAAATCCCCTGAAGGCATACCTGATAAGGTAAACCATTAAATGTCAATTGGCATCCTGCCTAATTAATAGCAGAACAGAGGGGAAAGAGCACAGGTCTGTCGTTAGAACTACAGGAGTCTGAACGAAAGCCACATTAATAAACTGGCTCAGGCCACTCACGCTAAGCCTTAGTTTCTTCCCACAGAAATGGGGATAATCCTCCTCTCCTGCCAACCCCTTCCTTGAAGTGCTGGATACATTGCTTGGTCTATGCAGATATGCAGTAAATGGTATGTTTCCCCTCAAAGCACAGATTATTACTGGGTACACCTTATTTCTCTTAATAGATTACTAGCCCTGAGAGAAAGGGACTGAGACTTTCTTGTCCTCAGCCTCGACACCTGGCGTGAGGAGACGCACACTTCCTTCTGGAATACAAATGTGAGTATCTGCCTTCAAACTCAGCTGTGTATCACACAGAAATAATAACACTTCTATTCTGACCGCTCAGTTCCCCCAGGGATATTTGACAAGTCCCAGGGAGTATATAAAGTTACCCATTATTTATTTATTTATTTTTAAAGATTTTATTTCTTTATTTGTCAGAGAAAGAGAGAGAGAGAGAGAGAGCACAAGCTGGCAGAGTGGCAGGGAGAGGCAGAGAGAAGGCTCCCTGCGGAGCAAGAAGCCCGACGTTGGACTCGATCCCAGGACACTAGGATCATGACCTGAGCTGATGGCAGCTGCTTAACCAACTGAGCCACCCAGGTGCCCTGACATTTCTAATATTTTTAATGTTGATCCAATTTTAAGCTCTATTTTTCTCCTCCAGTAATGGTGTTCCAAGACGCAACTAAAACAGGCAGGGCAAGGGGAGGCTGCTGGCGAAAGCCAACATCTGACACATCCAATTTCTGACCTATGGCTCGGGAAGCCAGAGAAAAGTTTTGTTGGTCTCCTGTGTCTACCCTGAGCAATAAAATTCAGAGAGTTCACTCCCACACAGCCGCAACCAGGTTGAGGTAATTGTTGCTGTTACGGCTTTCGCAATTTGAGTGGGAGAAGATGAGAATTCTGAAAGAGATTTATTTACTGCAAAGCATCCCAAATATCTCATTAATCTGCTTTTCATTTGGCAAACTTTTCCTTCATTAAAAGTGCCACGGTCTGCAGTTTATGACAAGGCAGAATTGCCTCTGGGAAGGCACAGCAGCAAAATGAAAAGGATCTGGGCTGTGGAGAGAGGGAGACAGGAGTTTGATTTGCAGGTGTGTGATGCCCTTGCTCTGTGACCTTGAGCAGTTTTCCTCAGGCTGCTAGCACCCCAGCGTCCTCATCTGTAAAGAGAGCATCATTGTCCTGGCCTGATGTAGGAATCACTGAGATCAACTGTAGGACCTTGGGCATATTTGTTTATGCTTGTTACTTCTTGAAGGCTCAGGTGGTCAGCTGCAAAATGATGATCAGAATAGTACCAACTTCACAGAAAGGAGGAGGAGGATTTAAATGAGTGAATCTATGTAAACAGATGAGAACAGGGTCTGGCACAGAGAAGTGCTGTGTGTCTCTTATCATCATCATGATTAAGGATTAATGACTCAGGTAAAAAGTCTTGCATAGCTATTGGTACCTTGTACAGGGGAAGTGCTCAATAAATGTATGAGAAAACCTCTCCCTCCACCACAATGACAGAGTTTGCACTGGAGACTGAACAAACTCCTTGGATAGGAGGACCTTTTCCACAGTTCAGTGCTCAGAGCTTTAGAGAAGGAGAGATGATGTACATTGAGCCTATCTACAAAGCAGCAGCAGAGGGAGCTGGAGGGGGAGTGCAAGGGGAGGTAAAGAAGGTAGTTACCCTGATAATGTGACAAGGTTAATAGAAAAGAAAAATTCGAGGTCTTCTGACAACCAGACTACTGCATTATTATCCCTCCCTACCCCCCGTCATGCTGCCTTTTAAATGTGACCTGATTGAGAGGTGCCTGGCTGGTTCAGTCAGTAGAGCCTGGAACTCTTGACCCTGGGGTTATGAGTTCAAGCCCCATGTTTGGTGTAGAGATGACTGAAAAATAAAATCTTTTTAAAAATAATAAAAAAAAGTTACCTGGTTGAGAAACACCTTCTGAGAAACAGAGTCCAAACTGTCAGGTTGCATCTGATCCTGTTTGTGGTTTTCATGAAGAATGGAGAAAACGGAACCATTGTGCAGTATTGGTGGGAATGCAAGCATGGTGCAGCCACTGTGAGAACCAGTATGGAGGTTCCTCAAAAAAATAAAAATAGAATTACCATGTGATCCGATAATTCCACTGCTGGGTATTTACCCAAAGAATAAGACCACACTAATTCAAAAAGGTCAACACACATAGGTGTATTGCAGCATTATTGACGATAACCAAGATACAGAAGCAACTTAAATGTCCATCAACTGAAGAATAGACACTTGGTAATGTCCACGGTATGTCCATGTGACAGATGCATATGATATGGAATGCAATGGAACATTACTCAGCCATAAAAAAGAATGAGACCTCACCATTTGCAACAACATGGAGGAAGCTAGAGGGAATTCGTGAAGTGAAGTAAGTCGATCAGAGAATGACAAATACCACATGATTTCACTCACATGTTGAATTTAAGAAACAGAAAAATGAACAAAGGAGAAAAGAGACAAAGAAAGACTCTTAACTACAGAGAACAAGCAGATGGTTACAAGAGGGGAGGTGGTTGGGGGAATGCGGGAAAGAGATGAAGGGGATTAAGAGTACACCTACCATGATGAGCACTGAGAAAGGTATACAGTTGTTGAATCATTATATTGTACACCCGAAACTAATATAACACTGTATGTTCATTATACTTGAAAGAGAAAAAAATTTTTTGAAGAGACAGAGAAGAAAAGATATGGACTTAGGGTGGTTTGGGGAGATGCTGGGAATATAATGGAAGCAAATGGCTTCCTGACGATATTCCTCAGAGTCCCTGTTCAGAGCAGGGAATCTTCACCTCAGTCTGGACAGAGAACTCGGGACATTGAGGAACTTCCCACCCAGAAATCCAGCCAGCCAGCTCTGCCTTCCTTGGTTCATTCTAAACACTGCTTTTATAGCCCAGTTCAGACTCATTTGCTTTGTACATACAATACCGCCAAGTTCTAGATTCCTTACTTCTTAGCCCAAGGAATGACAGCCAATTCCTGCTGTTTCAGTGTTACTCACCTCCCTGAGCGGGAAGGAGGATGTTCCTCTTCTCAATGGAAACACATCACTTTGCTTGTGTGCGTTTCCCTCATTTCTTTTCCTTCAGTCAGGGAGACAGATTTGACCTAAGGACTTTTGTCTTTCAAAGCATCTCTCACTTCATTAACTTCGACTAAAAAAAGAAGAAGAAAATCAATTAACCAAAGCAACAGAAATCAAGAATGAAAGAGAGAAAAATAGAAGGAGGGGGAATCAACCTGGGTTGAGCACAAAATATTGATATTTTGGGTGCCCAAGCTTGAACCTTGTCTCTGGCCTACCTAACCTCATGGACTCACATCTCGGTGAGTTCTATCATAAAAACAAAAGAGACAATGTGCTCACAACCATGCCCTGCCTTGATATCCATGCCTATCCCCAAAGGGAGAAGACCGAATCATCTGCTTACGTAAGAACACCGAGAGCAAAATCAGAGGCAGAGGCAAGAACGTTAATGGAGGAGGCTGCCAGCAGAGCAAATTCTGTGTCCCTTCAGAGGACAACCAGCCTGACCCACGTGGAGCTGAAACACGGGAGGAAGGAAACCCATCATGAACTGCACAGGTGGTGGACAGAACCAGAGAGGGCATAGAAGACAAGCCCCGGGGACTCCCCCAAGGGTGGGCTGGAAAGCCAGGGGTTTAGAACCATCAAAGGGATCTAAAGCTAAAAATATGAGTTATAACCATTCATGTGACCCCTTTTAAAACTCTGGGCTAGTGTGATCTGAGAAAATGGGCTGACACTGGTAATATCACTTCCTTCTGTTCTTTTTCTACAATTTAAACTGTACACAGGGTTATAATGAGGATCCCTAGTGGGCTGTGTTCATTCAAACTCACTCTTCTGTTGCAGGTGTTCCCAGTAAGAGAAATATGATTCTGGATTCTTAGAATTTAATCAGGTGCTGCTCTTCAAATACTGATATGATTCAAACTATTATACCAGTGGGGTATATGATCTGTCTTACTTTTCTTCTGCGTGGGCTGGGCTAGTGACAGAATCCTCCATTTTCTCATTCAGATTCCCTTGCAACGAAGCACACATGTTTGAGAAATAGCAGATCAGCATTGTGGCTACAGTTCTGTGTCCATGAGAGGATTGCTCTTCAAAGAAGACGAATAATGTAAAGAACCATATAGTCAATTAAACAGGAAGCTGTTAGACCCGGGTGTTTCTAATGCCTTAGCAGCCCAGAGAAGCAAACCAGAACCTAAGCCTGTGAAGGTTAAGGAATCAAAATCTTAGGACAACCCATCACAGACAGCCAACAAACCTACTCCAAATAAGGCAAATGCTCACTTAGAGCCAATCAAATCATTCCCTCGCTTTGCTTCCGAATCCTCTCTATGATATACAGTCTCTCTGGAGCCTCTATGTGTAGACCGCTCTTAATCACTTCTGGGTTTAATCAGTTTTTACTCAAATAAACAAAATCTGTAACATGCCTCAGTCTATTTTTTTTAACAGAACTAAGCAACCCCGGTCCAGAGGGTAACAAAAATATCATTATTAGGCAGAGCCTTTGGCTCATCCTGTCTGGGCCTCAGTTTCTTCATCGATTTAAAAAAAAAAAAAGAAATCTTACAGAGAGTATCTCCTATGCATCTCCTTGGGGTTCTTATGAGGGCTAAAAAAGATATTTGAAAATTTTTTTAACCTATAAAAGATCATAAATAATAAGAGGTGACCTCGTCCATTGGAGTAACAGGACTTTGCTTTCAGGTAAGTTAAAATAACTGCTTCCCTGTGATGTTATAATTTAAAAACGTATAAAATGTACTTCCCTGGCTCATCATTCCCATGGGATTACCTGAAGTACAGAGAAAAGAGAATGAAGATCAAATGTCTTCCCCTCAGTTTCTGGGCAGTTTAATTCATATTAGAAATCTGTGAGTGATGCTTCCTTCTAATATCCAGTAATAATTAATATTACTCTTTCCTCAAAGAACAAAGAAAATCTGTCCCAATACCAAATTCCTTTTGTCCCTGGCATCTTCAGTGCACATGGGTGTTTTCTGAAGGCTCTTTGCTAATCAACATGCCACCAACCTAAAGAAATATGGCCACACACACCAAGAGTATGACTAAAGAGAATCACTCTTCCCATGAAAACTAGTGGATTCCAGTGAAGAGAATAAGCAAAAGATTACATTGGAATCTGTGGGTGGTGACAGAAGAAGTGGGTCATTCTTTTAAACCCCATTTCCTCCCCAATTTCGTGTTAATTGCCCACTCTCCAAAAAACAAGCTCCCCATTGCAAGCCCCATGGCAAAAACAAGCTCCCCTGGGGAAATGACGTCAAAGTACTTCGAATATTTCTCAAATAACTTTCCTCAACACTCCATGCAACTGAGAAATCCCACAGGCCTGTGAATGTTAGCAAAGCCATTGTCCCCAGCTCTCAACTCTGTCTTTGGCTTTGGCTTTCTCTCTTCTTTTTATGGATGAATAACAGTTTCAATCACGTTGTTTTTCTGGTTACTCTGGGAACCAAGCTCCTTTTGAATAAGGGTCATGCTTTGTCCCAGGTTCTCTGGCCTTTACTTCTCTTTCTCATCTCTGCTAGAACATGAGATGCACATTCCAGGAATTGTGTGGGGAGCAAGGGAGATAGTGTGGGGTGGGACAAAATGCTTCTGAAATCTTAAAAGCAGGGTCACCTCGGAGACAATGCTTCACCCCACTGAGTCAGGTTCCCAACTGGAAAACATGGATGTTTGGGACCCTAGTGAGAATGCAGTACGAGTGACCCCTCCCCTACGAATGCTCTCCTATCCACTACCACCTCCCTTAGTGAGAACCAACTGTCCCCTTGTGTCCCGACTGTGGGGTTTACCAACTTCAATCACAGCATTTGAGCACACTTCTTGCTATTTCTATCTCTCTTCTCCGGATTAAAAACTTGCCTTTTTTATTTTAGGAAACCCCAAATCATGCTGGCCAATGTGTGTTATGTAACAGGTTCTAATAAAGGACTGACCTGTTCCTAGACTAGTTGATTGAACAGATGTCTACAGAGGAAATCAACTCATAAAGCTCCTATCACTAGACAAGTTTAAGTTGTTACTACGTGGGATTCCATGAATTTGCTTTGAACTTAAGGTAACGAGGTCATTTCTCAATGTCAACAGTAATGGACTTTACAAGTGTTATTTCAGAGCATCTTTAGTTTTTGTTTGTTCATTTGTCTAATCCAGACAGCCGCCAAGAATTCACATGCTCTACCATAATAACACACTAAAAAACCAGTCCAACAGAAACATTGAAAAGTACTCTGCTGGTTAAGTTAGCATCGCCTCTAAGAGACACAGCGATGAAACAACACACTTAAAGAGATTCCTTGGGTACAAACTGGCATCCTGGTGAGACCATTAACATAAAGGCCAGTTATCAAACCATTCTGAACACCTACAAACTCAACAGGAGATCAAAGAGAAGAAGAGCAGCAATTCTAGGAACAGAAAAGCAACCACTTTCTGGAAGGTAGGACGTGCGGAAGAGAGGTGAATCAGGGGCGACATACGGGAAGAGAAATGGGGGGTGGGGGAGAGGA
>LNAC01000462.1:456014-580605 GCA_002007465.1 Ailurus styani
CAGGTCCCCAAAAGTGGCAGAGCACAAAATCAGAATTTCTAGAAGTCTGCTCCACTGAGGGACATCGCTACAGAGGCTAAGCAGGGGGTGGAGCCCGGGTGGAGACAGTGTGGTCTCAGGACCCACGGGGTCACAGAAAGACCAGGGGTGTCTGAGTGCGGCAGAGCTCCCAGGTGTCAGAGAGAAGCCGAGAGGAGAGACGGAGCCGAGGAGGGGGCTTTCAGCTCGGGGTTACCTTAGGCTGTGATGCGAGGCACAGTCAGGCCACCGTTCTTCTAGCAGGGACCCCACAAGTGGCAGATCCGGAGAGACCCCCTCTGGGAGGAGCAGCACAGGAGCGTGCTACAGGAACCTGTTGGGTTTGGAGACTCCAAACGGGGCCGTGTGCCAGGGATAGAATCGCTCGGTCACAGGCCGGGTGAGCTCGGAGCACGGCCCGAGGCCAGGAAGAGGGGAGGAACGGACTGCTTTTCTCTGAGGCGCGCTGAGGACTGAGGCCCCAGGCTCTCGGCTCCTCCGGGTCGGAGACTGGGAGCCGCCATTTTCAGTCCCGGCCTCCAACGCGGTACGGAAAGCGTTCAGGGAACAAAAGCTCCTGAGAGCGAACCCGAGCTGATTACTTAGCCTGGGCCCTGGCGAGGGTGGTGCAGTTCCACCTCCGGCAAAGACATTTGAGAATCACAGCAACAGGCCCCTCCCCCAGAACATCCAGCCAAGACCATGTTCACCGACCAATGAGAACTGCGGGACTCCAGAGCTAGGGGAATACAGCCCATAGAATTCATGGTTTTTTTCCCAAGGTTCTTTAGTCTTTCAAAGTTAAATTTTTTTTTATTTTATTTTTTTATCCTGTTTTTTAAATTTTTCTTCTTTCCTACTTTAATGGGTTTTTTTTAACTATTTTATCTTATCAATACCTTTTTTCCCCTCTCTATTTTTTTTATTAACATATAATGTATTATTTGCCCCAGGGGTACAGGTCTGTGAATCATCAGGCTTACACATTTCACAGCGCTCACCATAGCACAAACCCTCTCCAAGGTCCACAACCCAGCCACCCTATCCCTCCCCCCACTTCTCCCCAGCAACCCTCAGTTTGTTTCCTGAGATTAGGAGTCTCTTATGGTTTGTCTCCCTTCCAATCCCATCTTGTTTCACTTTTTCCTCCCTTCTTAAAAACCTTTTTAATTTTTATTGTTATACTCATATTCTATCCCTTCATTGTATTTAACCTTATTTTTTTGTATACATATAGGTTTTTCTTCCTTTAAAATTTTGGGATTCAGTTTCTTCTAATATCAAAATATACCCTAAATCTGGTGCATGGCTTTGTTCTAGTCTCCAACCTGATCACATTCCTTCCTCTTTTTTTTCAACCTTTCTCTCTTTTTTTTCTTATCAATTCTTTTTTTAGAATCTTCTTAAATGTTCATCTTTACTATCATATTCCATCCCTTCATCATGTTTACATATATATATATATATATATATATATATATGTTTTTCTTTCTTTAAAATTTGGGGAGGCAGTTTCTTCTAACAGACCACAATGCACCCAAAATCAAGTGTGCAGCTCTGTTATATATTATATTATATTATATATACTATTATATATTATATTATATATGTTATATAATATATATTATAGTATAGTATAGTACAGTATATATATATATATATATATATATATATATATATGTTTTCTTTTGTTTTTTTCTTTCTTTTCCCCCTCTGGTTTTGGGTCTCTTCTGATTTGGTTAGTGTATATTTTTCTGGGTCATTGCTACCCTTTTAGTATTTTGCTCTCTCATTCATCTATTCTTACCTGGATAAAATGACAAGGCAGAAAAATTCACCTCGAATAAAAGAACAAGAGGCAATACCAATAGCTAGGGACTTAATCAGTATGGACATTAGTAAGATGTCAGAACTAGAGTTCAAAATAATGATTATCAAGATGCTAGCTGGGCTCAAAAAAAGCATGGAAGATACTAGAGAATCCCTTTTGGGAGAAATAAAATCCCTTCCTAGAGAAATAAAAGAACTAAAGTCTAACCAAGTTGAAATAAAAAAAAAACTATTAATGAGGTATGATAAAAAATGGAGGCTGTCACTGCTAGGATAAATGAGGCAGAAGACAGAATTTGTGATATAGAAGACCAAATGATGGAGAATAAAGAAGCTGAGCAAAAGAGAGATAAGAAACTACTCTACCACGAGGAGAGAATTTGATAAGTAATACCATATGATGAAACAATATTAGAATAATTGGATCCCAGAAGAAGAAGAGAGAGGGGGGCAGAAGGTGTATTGGAGGAAATTATAGCAGAGAATTTCCCTAATTTGGCAAAGGGAATGAGCATCAAAATCCAGGTCAGAATTACGGACCAATATCCTTGATGTACACAGATGCAAAAATTCTCACGAAAATACTAGCCAATAGGATCCAACAGTATGCTAAAAGGATTATTCATCATAACTAAGTGGGATTTATCCCTGGACTGCAAGGTTAGTTCAACATCTGCAAATCAATCAATGTGATACAATACATTAATAAAAAAAAAAACAAGAACCTTTCAATAGATACTTAAAAAGCATTTGACAAAGTACAGCATCCTTTCTTGATCAAAACTCTTCACAGTGTAGGGACAGAGGGTACATACCTCAATATCATAAAAGACATCTATGGAAAACCCACAGAAAATATCATTCCCAATGGGGAAAACCTGAGAGCTTTTCCCTTAAGGTCAGGAACACAGCAAGGCTGTCCACTCTCACCACTGCTATTCAACATAGTACTAGAAGTTCTAGCCTCAGCAATCAGACAACAAAAAGAAATAAATGGCATCTGAATTGGCAAAGAAGAAGTCAAACTCTCACTCTTTGCAGATGATGATACTTTACGTGGAAAACCCAAAAGACTCCACTCCAAAACTGCTAGAACTCATACAGGAATTCATAAAGTGTCAGGATATAAAATCAATGCACAGAAATCAGTTGCATTTCTATACACCAACAGCAAGACAGAAGAAAGAGAAATTAAGGAGTCGATCCCATTTACAGTTGGACCCAAAACCCTATGATAGTAGGAATAAACCTAGCCAAAGAAGCACAGAATCTATACTCAGAAAACTATAGAGTACTCATGAAAGAAACTGAGGAAGACACAAAGAAATGGGAAAACGTCCCATGCCTATGGATTCGAAGAACAAATATTGTGAAAATGTCCATGCTCCCTAAAGAAATCTACACATTTAATGCAATCCCTATCAAATTCCACCAATTTTTTTCAATGAAATGGAATAAATGATCCTAACATTTATATGGAACCAGAAAAGACCCTGAATAGCCAGAGGAATGTTGAAAAAGAAAAGCAAAGTTGGCGGCATCACAATTCCAGACTTCAAGCTCTATTACAAAGCTGTCATCATCAAGACAGTATGGTACTGGCACAAAAACAGACACACAGATCAATGGAACAGAATAGAGAGCCCAGAAATGGACCCTCAACTTTATGATCAACTCATCTTCGACAAAACAGGAAAGAATGTTCAATAGAAAAAAGACAGTCTCTTCAACAAATGGTGTTAAGAAAATTGGACAGCCACATGCAGAAGAATGAAACTGGACCATTTCCTTACACCACAAACAAAAATAGACTCAAAATGGATGAAAGACCTCAGTTTGAGACAGGAATCTATCAAAATTCTTGAGAAGACAGGAAGCAACCTCTTTGACTTCAGCTGCAGCAACTTCTTCCTAGAAACACTGGCAATGGCAAGGGAAGCAAGGGCAAAAATGAACTATTTCTTTTTGCTAAATGAACTATCAAGATTAAAAGCTTCTGCACAGCAAAGGAAACAGTCAACAAAACCAAAAGACAACCAACAGAATGGGAGAAGATATTTGCAAATGACATATCGGATAAAGGGCTAGTATCCAAAATCTATAAAGAACTTATCAAACTCAACACCCAAAGAACAAATAATCCAATCAAGAAATGGGATGAAGACATGAACAGACTATTCTGCAAAGACATCCAAATGGCCAATAGACACATGAGAAAGTGCTCAACATCACTCATCAGGGAAATACAAATCAAAACCACAGTGAGATTACCACCTCACACCAGTCAGAATGGCTAAAATTAACAAGTCAAGAAATGACAGGTGTTGGCGAGGATGTGGAGAAAGGGGAACCCTCCTACACTGTTGATGAGAATGAAAACTGGTGCAGCCACTCTGGAAAACAGTAGGGAGGTTCCTCAAACACTTGAAAATAGAGCTACCCTATGACCCAGGAATTTCACTACTGGGTATTTACCCTAAAGATACAAATGTAGGGATTCAAAGAGGCATGTGCACCTGAATGTTTATAGCAGCAATGTCCACAATAGCCAAACTATGGAAGAACCTAGATGTCCATCAACAGATGAATGGATAAAGAATGTTTATAGCAGCAATGTCCACAATAGCCAAACTATGGAAGAACCTAGATGTCCATCAACAGATGAATGGATAAAGAAGATGAGAGGGTATTATGCTAAGCGAAATAAGTCAATCAGAGAAAGACAATTATCATATGGTCTCTCTGATATGAGGAATTTGAAAGGCAGGGCGGGGGGTTATGGGGGCAGGGAGAGAAAAATGAAACAAGATGGGATTGGGAAGGAGACAAACCATAAGAGACTCAATCTCATGAAACAAATTGAGGATTGCTGGGGGGTGGAGGGGGAGGGATAGGGTGGCTGGGTTATGGATATTAGGGAGGGTATATGCTATGGTGAGTGCTGTGAAATGTGTAAGCCTGATGATTCATAGATCTGTACCCCTGGGGAAAATAATACATTATGTGTTAATAAAAAACAAAACAAAAACATAGAAGGCCAAAATGAAATGCTGAGGTGACTATAACACTCAGATGCCCACTTTGGTTTTTACCAATTATTCTCAGCATGAGAATACTTATAAGAAGTACTTGGGTTTGGAGGGTTTTTTTGTTGTTTTTTTTTTTGGTTGCTCTTCCGTTCATAAATATTGGACACCAGCTGTGTGTTGGCCAAATCAAGAAATGCAAACACAGGTTTCAAAACGGGGTGTGGGTTGCATGAGAGAGTCTTGAAAAGAACACAAGGATCATAATCAAGGCACGTAAACCTTGAAACACACATGTAATTCCCCAGTAATGGGTCTAGAGACAGAAATTAACAGGCACTTGAAGATCAGAATAGACTTCATGGAGAAGGTAGTATCTCTCATAGAAGCAGTGGGGATTCTTGGCGGGGAGGGGGTATGATGTTACACAAAAAGCCCAGAATGGAAGATCAACTCCCATGGCGCTTTTTCAACTTCATTTCCAGAAATTTCCATTCCATCTGCTCCTGGTATACTGATCTGACTCTGCTAATAACCAATTCAAACCTAGGTGCATTGAATGTAAAATAACACCGATATTACTGTGAAGATCTTTCCCTTTCCACAACAGCAATGAGTATTATTTTGAAGTAATGCATCGACTATCACATTTATATAATATCCCTAGAGAAATTATTCATAATTGCAATACATTTGAGGTGTATTGTAATTACATTCTTTAATTTTTATTAGAATTCAAAACAAATACTTCTCAGCCTTTTCTGAAAATGATCTGTGCTTCACATGGAAAAACCTTTTAATTACTAGAGTATAAGTTCTCACCAACTTCTACATCATTTTGTCCTTGACAAATTCTGAGGTCTAGCATTAGAAAAAGCTGCTTTAGAATATTCTTAAGAGCTGAGAAATGTGGCTGTGTTAAAGATGACATTCCTTAACTCCTAATTTCAGGGCAGCCTCTTCAATCGGTGATAGGAATAAAGAACTGGCTTAATAGAATGTCTCCCAGACTGGTGTTCTGCCAGATAGGAGTAGGCATTTCATACAAAATGGGACGTGTTAGTGCAACAAATTAAATTTTTTGTTTTCTCTACAAGACTTCTCAGTTATTAGTATGTTCCTGTTTTTTGCTTTTTGTTTTTTATTTTATTCATGAGAGAGAGAGAGAGAGAGAGAGAGAGAGAGAGAGAGAAGGCAGAGGAGGAAGCAGGCTCCCCGCCGAGCAGGGAGCCCGATGCGGGCCTCGATCCCAGGACCCTAAGATCATGACCTGAGCCAAAGGCAGATGCTTAACCCACTGAACCCAGGCAACCCCTGAGTATGTCCTTACAATTGGTGAATCTCTAAAGAAGGGACACTTGTCTCCATGCTTACTGTACAACAAAACATTTTTTTTTAACCACATTGCTAGAATGTTGTTTCAAGAAATACCAGTCTGAGAAATACTTACCTAACAAATTACTCTAAAGCTAATTCACTAGTCAGCTTTGGGAAGTCAGCAGACCTCCAGAGAAACTTTCCCCATCACCCAACAAAGAGCATGCCTGGCAAAACAAACCAACAAAACCCCACAACAAAACAAAGTATGAATCCAAAAACAGAACAAAAGTTACATGAACTACGTGGTAAATGCCACGTAGGTCATTCTTTTCAGATGCCAAAACAAAAGCTTCCATAATGACTTGCACAGACACTAAGATTTTTCTGTACTAAAAAATGTATTTGATATGCTAATACATTGGTGGTCAGTAACCATTTATGAGATAAGTGGATACACAAGACACTTCATAGGAGTTTCCTTACTTGCATCAGAATATCTCCTTTAACAACTTCACAAAATTCACTAGCCCCATCAAAACAATCACTTCAATGTGTCTGCATGTGCCAGAAAAAACATTCAGTCGCACGTAACCCACCCGCCCAGAAGATTCCCCCTGGGCTGTTCTCCAGATAGGCTCCCACACTCTTTGATCTAGAGTATTGTGTATTATCACTATCACCTCCCTCATGTTACTAACGGAAAGTTCTACCGAAAGAAGAGAAAGCCAGAAAGGCCTGCAAAGAAAGCAGGTATGTCTAAAAGGGATGGAAAAGCCCGAAAAATAGAAGTGAAAAGACATAAGCATGGTCATGCTCATGTCCCCCATCTGCCAAGGCTAGGATTTTTTCTATGTATGAAAACTTGGGAAGATAATTGAAGTTGCAGTTGGTTCCAGAAAACTCCACTGTGTTGTGTAAATATGTGAGAGTGATTTGGTGATTTGGGAGGAAACTGTTGTGTTTTTTGAGTGGGCTAGAAATGCTTTCCAATTTCTCCCATCTCAAATCATAGGATATAGGTTACCACTATTCAAAATTCAAAATTTTAACATCTAAAATCTTTGCTCACATTTGGAGAAGGAAAGATTCCTGAATATGTATTTGAACTATCCACAGAGTAGGTGGTTTGGTATTTGCAGAAATAAAGAGTTAGCCTTTTCCCAAACAGGCAACTTGGGTGTCTAGGAGTTTAAGCTGACAATACCACCGTGACTTAAAATATTTTGGAATACCTCTTCTAAAATTGCCTTTAGTTTGTGACGTAGACTTTT
The DNA here is from genome assembly GCA_002007465.1 of Ailurus styani. Classification (NCBI taxonomy): domain Eukaryota; kingdom Metazoa; phylum Chordata; class Mammalia; order Carnivora; family Ailuridae; genus Ailurus; species Ailurus styani. The sequence continues at coordinate 463,480 of LNAC01000462.1, forward strand.
AAATCTCCTCAGTGGTGATAAATTTTCAACAATTATGGGAGGATTTGATTTGGAGACTAGACAAAGACATTTGGAGCCAGATTCTGGAAAATAAGTAAAAAATGGTTCCTCCGAGAAATGGTATTTTGCTCAATAGGAGTCTCCATGTGCTGTAATGACGTCATATTTCTGGTGTGACTTATGAGGTGGTTTTGAAGTCAGTGGCATAGGAGGAATTCCAAAGAGTTTTTATGAATGGCAACATCATTAGAAAAGTTACCTTTTCCAAAAGGAATGCGAAGAATAAAACTTCTTCTTATAAACACTTAGAGTTGTTCAAAATAGTTCCCATTATTTTTCCCCCATTTTGTTCAAAACAACTTGTCCACTTGAGGCAAGTCCCTAAAGAACTGGATACCTACCTATTTTAGTTGGGTTATTTCCCTTTCAAGTATTATCTGGAAGGAGACTTGCGCTGTCTTCTCTGAATCCCTCCCATTTACAGGACAGAAAAAAAATAACCTGATAGGAGATTAAAAAAAAAAAAAGCCACAGTTGGTGGATGGGAAGTGAAAGGAAGGTAGACAGCAGGTAACATCAAACTGTCTGTTGACCTGGAGGTCCATCAGATCTGCAAGGCAGAGAATGTTTCCGACGCTGCCAAGACCTCTCGAAACAACCACACCAACAAATGATGGTTTTCCATCACAGTATTTTGTTTTTCACTTGAATTTCAAGGAACCTTAAAGCTCCAGTCCTTTTGGCCTAGAGCAATGAGCACCCTGGCATTCAGTCTCCATCCAGGGCCTACAGGTGGGAACGTGGCCCCGAGGCAGGGAACTCTGTTTTGTTCACTAATGAGTCCCAAGAGCTTATAATAGACCCTTGTAGATACTCAGTAAATACTTGCAGTAAAGGGGGTTCATCTCTCTAGGCCTCAATTTCCTTATCTGTTAAATGAGTTTGCTGATTTAGACCAAGAGATTCCAGTAGTTACTAATAGAGCCTCATCTTTCTTCTTCCCTTTCCTTTCCAGGGCTACAAAGCTCTCCCCAAGCCTATACCAAAGGGCAGAAAATCAGTTTTGTCTTCCCTGTGCCAGATTACCATCTCTATTTCCAACAGGCACTTCACTTTCATAAACTCAACATCTTCCAGAAATGAAAATAAAGTGGGACAGAAACTACTGGCTGCCCACAGAACATCCATGTTTTTCTTTTTTTCTCAGGAGCAGAACTCGGTTTTACCGGAACTATCTTATGTTCAGCTAAAACGGACAGAAAACCTTTCCCCACCTCCCCAGGGATTGCTGTAGTTGGATGACCTGACTCTGAGCTACAGAAGGAAGCAGTAACATTTCCTGAAGGAGGAACAGAATCACCCGACAGCGCCACATTCGGCCAGAAGCATGGGTTCAAAGCCGAGATGCTGGAGGTGTTATATTTGTCACACGGGTCACGCCAACATTGTCAATATCCCCCAGGCCACGAGGCATTGACTCTCGATTAGGAAATTCTTTATGCCTAGTTCTTAGAGTCCAGCAAATGATTCCTAAGGGAGCCCAGAACTGCTAAGGAGAACTTTCTGGAGCCTTATGGATAGCATCGATCCATACCTAGCCGTTTTGGGAACCAGACTTCTAAAACAAAACCTCTGGCTATCAACTAGAACAAGGCCAAAACGAACACTCCTCACCCACCTCACCCCTGCGGCTGTGTTTGGTTTCCTAGAGCTTCTGGGCACAGCGGGTCACCCAACAGTACTGAAGAGCACAGAGCTGAAGCCTAGCTCATTTTGTTCCCTGTGAATGTCATTTTTATGTCCCTCCCCCAAATATTATGAGCTGAAGACGACCTCTATTAACACAAATACGGTGTTTTACTCTCTTAGAAAGACCAGGTTTCGTTCTATGAATAGATAGCACCTGTTCCCATCCTTCGGCTTCTCATCATCCAGAGTTCGAGACACACGTGACGGTCACGGGGGCTCCAGGTGGCCCCCATGGTGGCTGAGGGGAGGGGGGGGTCACTTTTCGGCTGTAGCTGAATAGAGCCAAGCCAGAAAAAACAGGGGCACCTGGGTGGCTCAGTGGGTTAAAGCCTCTGCCTTCAGCTCAGGTCACGATCCCAGGGTCCTGGGATCAAGGCCCGCATCGGGCTCTCTGCTCAGCAGGGAGCCTGCTTCCTCTTCTCTGCCTGCCTCTCTGCCTACTTGTGCTCTCTCTCTCTCTGTCAAATAAATAAATAAAATCTTTAAAAAAACAAAAAAACAGGAGAGCTCAGCAGCGAGGTCACAGAATTTTCTTCATGCCTTAGAAATTTTACTCCCGTGCACCCACCACACTCAACACAAGAATTTAACAAGAGACAGGGCCAGTTGTCAGGTTCGGGAGAGAAATCCACGGAAGTAGCTGGGAAATTGTCCCCGAGAATGAGTTTTTTAAAGGAAGGCATTTATTTAAGGCAATGGAAGGGTCTATCTTGTTTACATCTTACATTTTAGCGGTTGGAAGGTTGTCTTGGAGCAAGAATTGTTGCTACGCATCTACAATCAACTGATTATATTTTAGTGAACTTGACCCTCTCGCAGGTATTTAAGGAGGCCTGGATAATGTCAAGCCCTGATCTTTTTTCCTGAAAGGAGGAAAGAGACAGAAGAATTAACTCTACCTAATGGCACCCAGTCACTGCCAAGCCAGCCTACCGAGCTGCCTTCAGGGAACCTAAGAGGAACAGGCAGGAAGTCTGAAAGGACAGAGGGGAAGGAGCACCTGAGAAGTGAGATTTCATGCTATGTTTCCTGCAGAAAAACAGGAGGTAGACTCTCATGAGGGGACTGAGGGAGTTACTGCCAGGAAGAGCTAGGGTTCTGGGGCTGATATCTCTCTTTCCCTCCTTCTGCCTGTCCTCCCTCTGCTCCCAAAGGAGGACACAGGTAATTAACAAGCACCCCGAGATGCAGACCCTTGTCAGCAGGCCTCAGTGTCTTCCCGATGGTCTAAGATAACATGAATTTGGGGTTTTCTAAACCAGTTGCACACAGAGACCCCCAAAAGGAAAACTTACACTTACAACTACTATCGATGGCCTTTTCCCTGTGAAACGTGTTTTCTTCCAACTTGTGCTGCTATTTAAATAGCCAGTTGCACAGAAAATTGTCCCTCCGGAGAGAATGCCGTGCTGTCCAGGGAGCGGAGGGAAGGCAGTCCATTTCCAAGGGCGCAAACACCAGCATCCAGAGTCCGAGCGGCCTCCGCAGCGGCGGCCTCCCTCCTGCCACAAAGCCGGCTCCAGGTGGACACGGACGCAGCATCGATGAAGGAAAACAGGTGAGGAAGAGCAGGTCGGCAGCAACAAGCACCTGATGGCCATCTTTAGAAGAAACCAGGAAATGAAAATAAGAGCATGTCAGAGACGAAAGAACCTTCTGTTGTCAGACGCCAATTCCCTAATATGAGCTTTCACTGTTCTTTTCTCCTACAAAAGAAGCTCTCAGCCATGGGGGCACATTGGAACCACCCAGGGAGCTTTAAGGGAAAAACATGATGTCTGCTCCCACACCAAACCAGTTAACTAAGACTCTTGGAGGGAAGGGGGAAAGCCCGGAGCGGGGGGTGCAAACAACTCCCCCAGAAGAGGCTAATGTGACAGGCAGGTCCACTGTCCCTCGACTCCATCATCCCCACCTTGATGGAGCAGCCACATCGGACACCCTCCAAAGATGAAGAATTCACTGACCTCCCACGGAATTCCATTGCACATTGAGACCTTTCTGACGTTTAAAGGTTTTCCTTACACGGAGGCTCCACCTACCTTTCTGTAACTGCCCCCCCGTCTGTCCTTGCTCTGCCCACAAGGGCCACGGAAATCCACATAACACATACATCGAATTCGGGAAGGGTACAAACCCAGAGGAACTTCTCTAATAGCACAATTGACAAGCTGAGGGCAAATTTGAGGGTGAATTGAAGAGAAGGAATGAAATCCAACGGGTATCTGCGTCCTGTCTTTGATTTTACACAGGGCTAAGAAACATGGGGAAGAGGAGAGGGTGGGAGAGAGCGAGCTTTGGCAGCAGGAGTGCTGTGAGGGGCCTCTGGCACGGGGATGGGGGTTGGGGGCAGTACCTTGCGCTGAGTCACCAGGTATGATACGGCTGTCCGTACTGCCCGTGTCTCCCAGGCTGCATTCAGAGACGGGTGAGCACGAGAAAGGGAGTGGGGGCCCTCGGGAGACACGCCTCTAGCTGAGCACCAAAGGGACCACCCTGCAAAAGAGATGAGAAAACCAGAGAAATGTGAACCCTATGGGGATAGACTTTTAAATGTCTTCAATAAAAACTATTGGCAGGAAAGCTACTGAAAAAGACAACATCAAAACGGCAAGAGGAAACTCACATTTGAGTTCAGGCTCTGGGCCAGGTGTTCTCAATCCAACCACTCCAGGAAGGATCAATCCAGCCTCTGAGGTTACCCGATGATCTAAATCGAAGGTGTTTTTGTGGTTTCAAGGACTAAAACCAGGCAGGGGGAGTGGAGTTGAAGCTTAAAGGAGACAGGTATCTGCCACTCCTTTTTCTTTTCTTTTTGGGTTTCCTTGGGAGAAGACTCAGGTAACCACACTTACCAGTTGGTTGGACTCAGTTCACTGTTCTGGAAAGACTCCATGCTTACTTATTTGCTCATTAACTCCTTTATTGGTTTATTCACATGTATGTACTTTTAACTCCCATTAGTATTTCTCTCCCTCTCCAAAGGCAACAATGTATATTCTTTTCTTTGCCTACGCAGTTTCTTTTCTTTTTGAAGATTTTATTTATTTATTTGATAGAGAGAGATACAGCTAAAGAGGGAACACCAGCAGGGGGAGTGGGAGAGGGAGAAGCAGGCTTCCTGCAGAGCAGGGAGCCCCAAGTGGGGCTCGATCCCAGGGTCCTGGGATCATGACCTGATCCGAAGGCAGACACTTAACGACTAAGCCACCCAGGTGCCCCGCCTACACATTTTCCTTTCCTTTCCCTTTCCATTTCATTCCATTCCATTCTCCACTACAGTTTCTACCTTTTTCTTGTTAATTTGCACGAGTTCTCAGTGTGTTCTAGATATCAGTCCCATGTTGGCCTTCACCACTTTATTTACAGTCTGTTGACATTCTAATCTTTGTAATAACATTTACCAGATGTCATGACAATCTTTTTTTTTTGGTATGGATTTTACATCCCAAGTTTTACTTAATAAATCCTTCCCTACTTGAAAAGCACAACAAATTCTCCTACATTTTCTTCCTATAACTGTATCATTTCAGCTTTCATATTTAAATGTTAATTCATTGGGAATCTACTGTGGTGTGTGGTGTTATGATAAAATCAGTCTTATTTTTCTCAATGAGCCTGTTTTTCCAGTAGTATCTACTAGATGGTCCTTCCTTCCCCCCACTGACTTATGGTACCACCTCCATATTATATCATTTTACAGTCTGTGTATAAGTCTGTTTTAAGCTCTTTATCCTGTTGCATTAGTCTACTGTTCTGTCCTTGCACCGATACCATGCTAGTTTTATTACTATAGCTTTGTAGTATGTCTTAACATCTGCCCAGGAATGTCACCCCACTTACGCTTCTCTTTCATGATTGGCTTACTATGAAAAACTTCTGGTGATGTGAGGTACAACACTGTGCATAGAGCTAACAATATTCTACTGTACACTTAAAAATTGTTACCAGGGTAGATTTCATGTAATGTGTTTTCCACAATTTTTTTAAAAAGAGCCTGGCTAAGGAGCGCCTGGGTGGCTCAGTTGGTTAATCGTCTGCTTTTGACTCAGGTCATGATTCCAAGGTCCTGGGATCAAGCCCCACCTCCTGCTCCCTGCTCAGCAGGGAACCTGCTTCTCCCTCTGCCCCTCCCCCAGCTCACTCTCTCTCCTGCTCTCTTTCTCAAATAAATAAATAAAATATTTTTTAAAAAATAAAAAGAGTCTGGCTTACTCTTTATGGACTTTAATTATTCTGTATATATTTTAGAGTAAAACTTGATAAGTTCATAAAAAAAGTACAAGTGGAATTTTTGAGATTGAATTGAAATTAGAGAGAGTTTAGGAAGAATCACCATCTTCTTAAGATTATTCTTAAGTCGTCTCATCCAAGAGCATGAAATATCTCTCCATTTATTCAGATCATCTTCTGTGTCCTTTATTTACATTCTAAACTTTTCTCTGTACAGTGTGTGCATACCCTAGAATAAGTTAATTCCTAGATTCAGTCTTTCTTGCAGGAATCCCTCTCTGTGGACTGATAGAGAAATGATATCAGCACACAGTGGTTCGTCCTTATCAGTAGGGAATTTGTTCCAAGACTCCCAGTAGATACCAGAAATCATAGACAGCACTAAATCCTCTATGTACTGGGCGCCTGGGTGGCTCAGTGGGTTAAAGCCTCTGCTTTCGGCTCAGGTCATGATCTCAGGGTCCTGGGATCGAGGCCCACATCGGGCTCCCTGCTCGGCAGGGAGCCTGCTTCCCCCTCTCTCTCTGCCTGTTCCTCTGCCTCCTTGTGATCTCTCTCCCTCTGTGAAATAAATAAATAAAATCTTTAAAAAAAATCCTCTATGTACTATTTTTTTCCTCTACATACAATCTGATGATAGTTTAATTTCTAGATTAGGCACAGTAAGAGATTAACAACAATAATTCACAATAAAATAGAGCAATTGTGACAATATACTCCAATAAAAGTTCTGTGAATGTAGTCTCTCCCTCTCAAAATATTTTCTTGCACTACATTCAACCTTCTTCTTGGGGCCATGTGAGATAATACAATGCCCGTGGGGTGACATGGAGTCAGGAGCATGATGCAGGGTTCGTGAGGTGGTGTTAGGCTACACACAGTACCATCAGAAGGAGCACCCTCTGCTTCCAGACCAGGTTGACCTCAAGAATATAAAACTGGGTAAGGGAAGACTGCAGCCTAATAGAGAAGCCTCTGGCTAATACGGGATTTTCCCAACACATTCATATCCAGGGCTATCCAGCGACCTCGATGTATGCAAAGTAGCTAAGCCAGGTGCCCTTGACCCCTCCAGTTAGGACCCTTCACGTTCTTGGTCTCTTCTCCATCCCAGGTGTGTGAAAGCCAGCACAGTCTTAGAACTCGGTCTGTAACCTCTGCTCCCCAGACCTGAGGTCTCTGTTTCTCCCTAGCTGGTTGCTGTTCGCCTTCCCAGTTTAGCACCTCAAGCGCATCAAGTTCTCAGGGCAGCTCCTGGAGAAGCAGATTTCATCTCAGTCCGGGAAATGACTTGAGTCCCAGGAGGGAGTGGCTGACAGGTAGTTACAGCCCCACCTCTCCGGGGAGGGCATTCCCTCAGCCTGGCCAGAGAGGAGCGATGGTGCCGTGTCCTGGAAACCGAGGGCTCTGTGGTCATCGCCAGTTCTGATTATTTGGGGGTTCCCAGGGTCTGGGTGCCTCTTTCCGTCACCCAGGCTCACCTTCACAGATGCACACTCCTTGTGAATCAGGGGTCCCCGCCTACCACTCGAGGTCTCCAGTCTGGAATACACAGAGCTCTGGTCTGCTGGGGATGTCGTGGTTAAGAGACAAAGGAAGGACCTGGCTCCCCTGTGGGACACCTTTCGGCGCAGTGGGCATCACCCAGGCTCCCAAAGTCCAGCTGGTATTGAAGAAACCACACATCCCTGAGAGGGGTGCACGACATACACCCTGGGAAACTTGGTCATTAGCCTAGATCCATAAAATGAGCTGGGAAGTTTTCACTCTCTTCCATCGTCAGCAATGTCTAATGTGAGTTAAGAAGCAACAGCTTTTTTTTAATAGTATTTTTTAAAGGTTTTTTATTTATTTACTTGTCAGAGAGAGAGATCCCAAGTAGGCAGAGAGGCAGGCAGAGAGAGAGGAGGAAGCAGGCTCCCCGCTGAGCAGGGAACCCGACGAGGTGCTCCACTGAGCCACCCAGGTGCCCTGCAATGGCTTTTTTTGAAAGTTTGGTAGAATGTACCTGTCAAAACAATCTGAGCGGGCACCTGGGTGGCTCAGTGGGTTAAGCCTCTGCTTTCAACTCAGGTCATGATCTCAGGGTCCTGGGATCGAGCCCTGAATCGGACTCCCTGCTCAGCAGAGAGCCTGCTTTCTCCTCTCTCTGCCTGTCTCTCTGCCTACTTGGGATCTATCTCTGTCAAATAAATAAATAAATAATCTTAAAAAAATTAAGATTCTCTTCTCCCTCTGCCCTGCCTCCAATACTTGCACACACACACACTCTTTCTCTCAAATAAATAAATAAATCTTAAAAAACAACGACAACAACAACAATCTGAGCCTGGGGTTCCAGGGAGCGGAGGCTGTTAAGTGCCGTTTCCACTGACTTAGGCTTTATGGTTTTATTCAAGTTTCCTATATGTGTGCTGGTTTTGCCGTTTTTGATTTTCAAGGAACATATCCATTTCATCTGCTTTAACTTTGTTTGCATAGAGGAGAGTAAATCCCATAATTGGATAAGTGGAGTGCACACAAACAAAAGAAGTCAGTTGTGTAAATGAAGAGCTGTTGAATTGTGAGGCGAAAAAAACCGTCCCAGGCAAATCTGAGCCTCCAGGGAGGAGCTGAGGATTCCAAGTTACAAAGGTCCCGTTTTTCCAGCTCGCTGCATTGTGATGCCATCTAGTGGTCCTTGTCTGCTCTGGCTGAAGTACGCATTGCAGTTAATCTGGGACCTGAGGTTGGCCAAAACTTCCAGATCACCGACAGCATTTTCAGAAGTTTCCCTGGTTGCCCAATGCTGCAGATTTGGGCTAAACAGACGCCTGCTCCCTTCGAAGTCCCTTCAGCGGTGGCCTACAGATACCCCCACGCTGGTCTCACTTCCCGACAGTGGCCCTCCCAGGAAAGATAAAAACTTGAGCCCACAGTCATTTGAGAACAAGGGGTGGATAGATCATCAAGCCCAGTATATGAAGTTCATGCTATTGTGAGGTGTGAAGGTAATTTTTTTATTGTTGTTTAATATTCCTGTTGTATCTGATTTGGCCATTCTCATTCTGTAGGATATTTAATTTCATCTTCTTTTTCCTCGTCACTTTGGATAAAAGTTTACCGGTCTTATTTATCTGGTTGAAGAGAGGGGCTTTTGATTTTGTTCATCATTCTATTTTTTATTGAAATGTAAATGGTTTTTTATGGATAATTCATACGCTATCAAACTTACCCTTTAAAGTGTGCAATTCACAGGTTTTTTAGTATAGTCACAAGAATGTGCAGCTATTACCACTATTTCTGGAACATTTTCATGGCCCCCAAAAGAGCACCTACACCCATTGGTCACCACTTCCCATCCCTCCTTTCCCTCCCCCCTGGAAACCACCAATCTGCTTTTTGTCTCTGTGGATTTGCTACCCTGAACAGTTCATATAAATCATGCAGGACGTGGCCTTTGAGGTCTGGCTTCTTTCATTTGGCTTTCTAAGTTTCACCCCATGGTAACATGTATCAGTTGCCTCTTCCTTCTTATGGTGGGATAATATTTCAGTACATGGATATACTGTATTTTGTTCGTCCATTCATTACTTGATGGACATTTGAGCTTCTCCTTTGGGCTATTATAAACGACACTGCTACGAATATTCATGCACAAGTCTCTGCGTGGGCATATGTTTTTGGTACTTCTGCATATATACCTAGGAGTCAAATGGTGGGGTTCCTATGATAAATCCCTGTTTAACTTGTTGGGGAACTGACACATTTTTCCACAGTGGCTATACCACTTTATGTTCCCATCAGTGAAATGAATGAGGGTTTCAGTTTCTCCACATCCTTGTGGGTATGAAAATTTATCTCATTGTGGTTTTGACTTGTATTTTCCTAATGACTAATGATGCTCACTATCCCTTCACATGTTTATTGGCATTTCATATCTTCTTTGGAGAAATGTCTATTCAAATTTTTCACTTATTTTTATTTTTTTAATTTTTATGTTTTATTTGAGTATAGTGAACATACAACTTTACCCTAGTTTCAGGTGCACAACATAGTGAGTGATTCAGCTATTTTTTTTTTAAGGTTTTAAAGATTTTATTTATTTTTCAGAGGAAGAGCACAAGCAGGGGGAGCAACAGGCAGAGGGAGAGGGAGAAGCAGACTCCCCGTTGAGCAGGGAGCCCCGTGTGGGTCTCGATCCCTAGACCCTGGGATCACGACCTGAGCTGAAGGCAGACGCTTAACCGACTGAGCCACGGCAGCATCCCTCTTTGCCTATTTTTAAATTGGGTATTTGTCTATTATTGAGTTCTAAGAGCCAGTATATGCTGATGACTAGACTTTATCCACCACCTTGGGACAATTCTTTTGTCTAAGATTTTACCTCTGCTCAGAGAGAAGCAGCATGGAGAGGAGGAGTCTCCTGAGATAGTAATCCATGAGTTGGGGGCATATGAAGGTCAAAGTTTACAGCAGTAAATTAAGAAGGGCATAGGTTAGCTTGCATGTGTTTTTATCAACTGTTTACCCCTCAGGGTTCCGGCATTGTCTGGATTTTACCATCCCAAAACCAAATATTTGAGTCTTTGCTAAGATTTCTGAAATAAATCCCAATTTTTAGGCCACGATCTTGAGGATATGACACTGATCCCTCTGTTCTCCTGTTAAATCGAGAGGACCTCCTTGCAGCACCGTCTTGAGGATTATACAATGTAATGTATAGGAACTCTTGGCTTCTAGCTAAAATATTAGATCCTCTTCCCCTACTTTAATGTTTAGCCTCACATTCTGCTTGCCAACATCTTAATCTCTTATACAGATGCCCACTGTTTAAATATAATGAAGCTATTCTTCCACTACTGTAAATTATAAAGACCTTGACTGGCCTGCTATGGGAAGAGGTACTTTCGTCTAGTTAGATAAATACATATAGACATAGATCTCCAGCTTTCCGGGGTCAGTTTATGTCCTATAAGGTTAAAAACAAGCTCTAAGTTAAAAGCTAGCCTGTTTCGGAATCCATCAAAATCCTTGAGGAAAACACAGGCAGCAACATCTTTGACCTCAGCCGCAGCAACCAACTTCTTCCTAGAAATATCGCCAAAGGCAAGGGAGGCAAGGGCAAAAATGAACTACTGGGACTTCATCAAGATTAAAAGCTTTTGCACAGCAAAGGAAACAGTCAACAAAACCAAAGACAACCAACAAAATGGGAGAAGATATTAGCAAGTGACATATCAGATAAAGGACTAGCATCCAAAATCTATATAAAACTTATCAGACTCAACACCCAAAGAACAAATAACCCAATCAAGAAATGGGCAGAAGACATAAACAGACATTTCTCCAAAGAAGACATCCAAATGGCCACCAGACACATGAAAAAGTGCTCACCATCAATCGGCATCAGGGAAATACAAATCAAAACCACAGTGAGATACCACCTCACACCAGTCAGAATGGCTAAAATTAACAAGTCAGGAAATGACAGATATTGGCGAGGATGCGGAGAAAGGGGAACCCTCCTACACTGCTGGTGGGAGTGCAGCCACTCTGGAAAACAGTATGGAGGTTCCTCAAAAAGTTGAAAATAGAGCTACCCTACAACCCAGCAATCGCACTACTGGGTATTTACTCTAAAGATACAGATATAGTGATCCACAGGGGCACATGCACCCGAATGTTTATAGCAGCAATGTCCACAATAGCCAAACTATGGAAAGAACGTAGATATCCATCAACAGATGAGTGGATAAAGAAGATGTGGTATATATATACAATGGAATACTCTGCAGCCACTAAAAAAGTCAAATCTTGCCATTTGGAATGAAGTGGATTGAACTAGAGGGTATTATGCTAAGCAAAATAAGTCAATCAGAGAAAGACAATTATCATATGATCTCTCTGATATGAGTAATTTGAGGGGCAGGGCAGGGGGTCGTGGGGGATAGGGAGGGAAAAAATGAAACAAGATGGGATGGGGAAGGAGACAAACCATAAGAAACTCTTAATCTCACAAAACAAACTGAGGGTTACTGGGGGGTGGGAGGGTAGGGATGGGGTGGATGGGTTATGGACACTGGGGAGGGTTTGTGCTATGTTGAGTGGTGTGAAAGGTGTAAGCCTGATGATTCACGGACCTGTACCCCTGGGGCAAATAATATATATTAATAAAAAATAAAAATAAAAGCTAACCTGTTTTCTGACTGCATTTCTTATTATGGTTTGCCGCTTATCATTTATTTCTCATAGGTGTTGCTGAACGGACTTTTACCCCAAAGCTTCATTTGTTAAAAGGAACATTATTAACATAAAAGAATCCTCACTAGAGCTCTAAGGAAGATATATCACTTTGGGTTTTTTCTAGACATCTAGTAGTAGTGAGCACATATTTCATCAAAAAGATTTAAAAGACCATTTGTTTACAAAAATGACACGGGGATATCTAAGTCACAATTTATTTCTAAAAAAATAAAATGAGAAGAATAACTCATACAGTAGACATATGAGGAATTGAGAAATTTCTTTCTTTAGTCAGTGTCTGAGATTATATCTTCCTTCTAAGAAATAATTTCACCATTTTGGGACAGTCTGAGAAGGAAGCCTATCAGCCAAAAAGAATTCTCTAATTTTCTTCGGCATGTAATACCCATCCAAAGGACGGGGTAATTTTAGAAAATTAAGAGCTTCATATCCTAAAGGGAAGGTATCCCTCCAAGGTGATATTCTTAGTTTTGTATATGGTTTCTCCTTCATGCATATGAAAGTTCTCACCTTCAGAAAGCCTTGAGGTATAGTTTGAATCTTGTAACATTTTCTCGTTGGTGTAAGTCTGTGGTCAAACCTTCCTCCCCCTTCATATGAATGTGGCCAATTCTTCTTTAAGTGATTACACTAAAGAGAACACTGTTAGTCTTAGGCCTACCCAGGAGCCACCTAATCCATTCTGGTTGCATTTACAAAGAATAGCCCTAAAATTCCATATTCCCATTGAAATTCCTTGCATTACCAAACGAATTTACCTTAACCTGATGAACTTTACAAATACCATGACTTGCAAAAGGGGCTCTTTATACCATGTCCTTGTCATCTCGGACCTGTTACATAATGGATCCCAGGCCATAGGAGTAAAACTCCCATGACTCTCATCTTCTGATGTTGCCTCTCAATTGCTATGGAGTTAAAACTGTACTTTCTGCAAATGAAAATCACCTTTCCTGAAATTCAACAATTTCAGGGTAACTACCCATCCATACTTAATTTTTATGTGCTATCATTTGGATAAAATCTCATTTACTACCGCCATATGAGTTCCCTTTGGGGCACAGTGATTTTCACATTGTCAACTGAATAACCATTAGTCAGGTATGTAACTTGGTGTCTCCCAGAATTGCCATTTTTCCTTTTCCTTATTAAGTCAGTACTTCCTTTCTTAGATTCAGGAGAGTTTTCTACTCAAGAGGCAAGATATCTTCCAGATTTTTAGAAAAAAGAATTTGTGGTTAGATCTGTGGTCAACTTTCGCTACCCAAGCTCCACCTGTCACTCCCTTGTTTGCTACCTGAACGCTTGCAAACCCAGCTCTGTCCTCCACCAGCTCAGCAAGAGCCCTGGAAATCCCACCTCCCCAGTGCTGGGATCCACTGAAGCCATGTAAACAGGTGGTGTTCTGACCTGAGCGTGCATCCGACTCCCTTGAAACTTGTTAAAACAGACTGCTGATTCAGTACATCTGATGTGGGTCCAAGAATTTGCCTTTCTAACCAAGTACCTGGATGATGCGGATGACTGTGGGTGCACTGACCATAATTTGGAAACCACTGCATAAATCCCAGGGCATCAACCTCCCATCTGGAAAGGTCCTAACCTGTCTCAACACATACCAATGTCAGAGATCAAAAAGATTGGAAGAACAGCTAAAATAGTCAAGAACTCATTTTCAGCCAACACTAGCTCTAGAGATGGGGGATTTTATAAATCACTGGCTAAATCTGGCGGATTCCCTGGCCTTCTGGATTCTGGATCTTGCTCCTTTACCTCGATTTTCAGAATTTTCCAGACTCCCTCCACTTCACTCCTGCCCTGCTGTCACCCTGCCTGGTCTCAGTAACATGGCCTCATTGTTACATATCTTCTGATTCTGATAAAAGCCTGATGAAGGAAAACTTTAGACCATTTTCAGATAGCAGATGACAACTGCTCACCAGGTCAGGATTCCTCTAAAGGCACAAGCCCCGTTTAAGGGCGTAACATTCATTTGCTATTCAGTAAGTCCCTGTACATTTTCAGCCTGCAGCAAACTCATGGGGAGGGGAAGTAACTGATACTAGCTTCCACTGCAGCAAATACTTGAAGAGCTTATGAACAATTCCAAAAGGCAAAAACCATGCCCTCAGTGAGCTCGCAGCTGCAAAAAAAAAAAGTCTGCATAAGGCCAGGACGGGTGATATCGGGGCTGGGGTTCACAGCCCCCTGACAGCCCCCTGATTCATTCCTCCTCAGTCCGGGCCCTCCACAGACGCCCACACAATACAGCTTAGGCTCTCTTCGAGTCCCTGCACAGTAGAGGTTGGCACGGGGCCCTGCAATTTTCATCATGGAGTAAAATCATCCACTGATTACCTTATGACTTACACTGTAGATGACGTAGTTTGGGGAGAACACACAATCTTTATGAAAAACAAACACCCCCTTCTGAATTGTCTTCTCACAATGAATACAATGATTGAAGACACTGCCAAAGCATATTAACAACTACAACTGATTTCTGGCAAGGAGCATGGATGAAGGCCAAGTCAGAAGGCCTTGTGTCGGGACCTGGAACTGGCCCGGGTCACCTGTGCAGCCCCCGGCTCTGCGTGATGGACTCAGAGAGGAGGAAGACCCGCTGTTACAGTATTAAAAATGAGCCCGGCACCCTGACTCCTGAGTCCCTGGGGGACACGCTGGCAGCCATGCGCCCCACCCCCTGGTCGTAGCTGCCTCCTTGACTCTTGTCTTCTCCGAAGTTCAGAGGGCTCCTCCCCTGTCACGTCTGGAGAAAGACAACCTCACACGACAGAGCCATGAAATCCACCTACATCGGCCAAATGTAACAGGGAGCCCCCAGCTGCAAAGGCAAGTGTCGGGGTTCCCCTGGGGGACTCCGGTGCTGGAGGCAGGACAGGCCAGAGAAAGAAGCAAGGCCCGTCAGTCCAGACACAGGAGGGAGTTGGGTGCAGCCACTTCTGCTTCCCAGCGCCATCTCCCCCTCTTCTTTCCCCCTCAGGAGAAAACCCCTATCACCACTTAACTTTTGTTGACTCGGCCGGGTATTTACTTCTATACATTTTATCGCTGGCTAAAGCAGCCAGACTGAAGCAGCAGGTACCTGGAGGGCAAATTTATAGGGAATACTTAAGAACTATTTCCTGCCTCAAATAGAAGGGAGTTGGTAGGCGGGAGGCCGGAGCCTGAGGGAAGTGGTACCCCGTAAACACAGCCGGAGGGGCTGGAGCCTCTCCGTCCCCAGCAGAAACATCCCGGCTGTCACGCAATGTCAGTCTGAATGCAAAGAGCATGCCCCATCCTTTCCCACCCACCCCAGTACTTCTCAGCCACATGCCAGGATCCCGGGCCCGCCAGGACACATGGCAGTGTCTTTGGTTATCACGAACACTTGGGAGAAGGCCTAGCATTTCCCAGGATTCCTTACTCATCTTTTCAAACCAGACGTAGGGTGGGAGGTCACTCTGTGAACAGCTTTCATTGGGTCACACAAATGTCCAGTGATTCCCCTGATAAACAGATTGGGAAAATACAGCTTAGGCCTGAGGTCACAATACAGACTTCCCCCTCAACCTACTGTGGATAACAAGAATTATGAAGAGAGCAGTTTCCTAAGAAGGGAATGTGAGAGAATCAGCAGTGATGGCCACCATGGGTACAAGGACCGTGACTGGAACCAGATATTCAGGTTCATGAGGTAGAGCGGCTGTGCATTTCATTTACATGTCTGAGGGGGCTACCTCTTTATTATGAAACGGTTCGAATGGCACGAGAAGAAGAACAGTGGCAACTCTTGTCACACCAATGCTACATAATTCAGTGTGTGTCATTTCTATGACTTGATAACATTTTCTTACATGATCAGGACACCATTGCTACCCTTAATAAAATTCCTTCATGTTATCTGGCATCCCCAGTCCATATTCAATCCTGAATGGAGCGACATGTTTTTATTTTGTGTGGAGCATAGGGAAACTGATAATATTGGAAAATTGATTTAGTAATGCTTACTATGGATACTGAACAACCCTCAGAGAGGAACAAAACTTACGAACATTTGGTAATTGACACAAATCACAATTTATCCAACTGCTTGACATTGACCCCTAGTAACCACAGATCATAGTAACGATTATGCATATCATTAAATGTTCACCAGATCAGAGTTGAAATCAAATAAAATATGCATGAGGAGTGAAAGCATCTGCCTGCAACTTTAAAAGAAAATTATTCACTTCCAACAAGATCAAACTGACCTAGATAATCTGTATTCAGACCCAAAGAAGTGTAGCTGATACCAGCAGCACCAGAAAACTTGGGGCCTCATCAGACTCCTAACCTCTGTGCTTACCTTTGCAAGGATACATCAGGCCCTTAGCTAGGTGGGGAAAATGCTGATCCCAGAGCACACGATGACAGAAAACATACTAGTTCTGGCGTCTCTGAGAAGGAACTCTTTCTGTATGAAGGTGCTGGAGCTGGAAGGCAAGTTTTGCAAACTATGGCTGTTGAAGAGCTCCTCGTCCTCCTCCTTCCCCTCTCTGCACACACCTTGGTTTGCGGGGCTGAACTCAGGTGAAGAGGCAGAAAATAGACCTTGAGCACGTTCCTTCTGTGACTCAGTTTGTCATCTGGGAGACACGATGGTTCCATCAGAGGGCTTTCTGTTATGCTACTGCACTACCTAAATGACACATTTGCAAGGTCCTTTCTAAGTCCCTGGTCAAAGGACGCACTTAGTCCAAAGGAAAAGGGTCCAACAGAAGCCAAGCGGGAACTCTGTGCACTAAAGCCTTCCACTGGGAACTGGCGTTTGCCATGAAGCCTGCCCCAGACCTTGTTCTCATCCTCTCCAGGATCCCAACCTGCCCCAGGGACCAACACGCTGGCTTAGAATTCTGGCAGAGTAAGCTCTGTAATGTTGACCCTAACTTCTTAGTGGGGTTGTAAGCGTAACTGGGCAGGTTTTGTTAAGTTACATTAGTCAGTCTTCTGCAAAAGGCGAGGGAGGAAAAGAGGAAGGGCGAGAAGGGAGGGAGGGAGGAAAGAAGGAAGGTGGGAAGGCAGGCAGGCCAGCTGCGCTTGCAAATGGGCCCTCTGAAACCCAGACACTGGTGGACCTGTTAAAGACTTTAAGTCTGACAGCCCAACGTTCTCAAACCATGAGCGCTCTAAGGGAATGTAATTATGCTTAACAGAAACCACCTGCATTTTGAAGTCGCCCTAAATTTAAAGCTTCTGGGGGGCTTAATTAAATTTAATGAAAACCATAGCTGCTCAACAAAGATGTATTGTAGCGCCCACTTAGTCATTCCTGGGAAAATTAAGTAGCAGTCACGAAGACCTACCTCAGCTTCCACAGTGAAGACTCTGGATAGAAACGCCCCAAGTCTATAAAAAAGGTAATGCTCTTTTCTTTTCCTAAGCTAATAACGTTGTCAAACTACTCACGCGTTCCTGTAGCAAGAAAGGAAAACAGAACTAGAAGGGAAAAACCGAGGAGAAACGCAGGATGTGAAACTGCGTGTGAAACTGGGTAACGCCCTAGCCGACTTCCCACCCCTGAAGCCCCTCCATCCTCTGCTCCCCACCCCCACGGGGCATCCCTTTGGTTCATAAGAGGACTGCGTGGTATTTGCCATTTCAGGGCAAGTGCCCACTTCTTGCAGGTCAGGATGGATACCTGTAAATCCCAGCACTTTGTGGGCCTGGGTTCGCCTGGGAAGCTGTGCGCTCACGGGAATCTTACTTAACCCAGACCATTTCTCTGTGGAAACAATGGTGATTCTGTTGATGAATTTTAGCAGTAGGTTGGCAGAGATGCAGTAAAAGGGGACACCAGGCAGAAACTTTTCTCCAGAACAAAGACGGGGGGGAGGAGGAGAGATTGCCCAATCTGCCCTCACAGAGGGCAACCAGACACCGTGGACATGACTGTGTGTCAGATTCCCCTGGAGAGCTTGCTCACACACACACACTGCGGGAGTCTGCTCCCAGAGTTTCTCGCTCAAGGGCTGGGAGTGGGCCCCCAAACTTGCCTCTCTAACAAGTAGCCAGATGCTGATACTATGGTCCACAGACCATATTTTGAGAACCACTGATCAAAGACATATTGTCTCCAAACTCTAGAATACTGACACATTATTTAGGAAATGCTTTGGTATTAGGTCAATCCAATCCAAAAAGCAGAACACAGTGTTGAGAAAACAAAGCCACCAGTGACAGCAAGTAGGCAGCTAATGGCTGAGTCCCAGACATCTGCCCTATACCGTCAGCCCATCCCCAATAAGGGAGGAATAAAGCCTCACCCTTGAAAGGTGACTAGGGTTGGGTAGGGCCCTACGGCCACCATCCAGCTGCTGGAATCAGATGAGGACCTCAGCCCCTAAAGAAATCAGGAACATGCTGTGGAAAGTCCCCAGGGGCTGAGAAATGAAGTTTGGAGAGACTGCTTCAGGGCATGGAAGCGGGGAACATCTCCTACCTATGAGGAAGACCTGACTTGTCTGCAGGTGGACTGGAAACCGTGTTCCCCCTCCTGGAATCAGAACCTTCCCCCACCACACACACACACCCAGGCGAACCCAGGCCCACAAGTGCCCCAGGTCTTTACAATTTCTGTATAATTAAGCAAAAAACCCAAATCACTGAAGTCTACACTCATGTGCCTCCACTTAGAGCACTGTCTACACCCACTTAATGACAAGACACAGAACCATGAGGCAAAGTTACTGAAACACTTTCGTACTTACTGTCACGTAACTCTCACAACATCCCCATGAGATATACCAAAAGAAAAATCAAGAGAAAGAATTTTCATGCATCACACAACTAGCCCTCACACCCACAGTTGTGTGAGGTTGAGGCCAGCCTTCCAGTTCCAAGACCTCTTGAGTCTACATTTAATACTTTTTCTCATTAGACCACATTCCCTCCCATTTAAAAGGGATGTCAACCAACTCTACAGAACAGGAGAAACTTAACCTTCCCTGCTTCATTCAGTAAGAACTCAAATCAACATGATCCAGAAGGCATATTTCATCATTGCATTAAACTTAAGGACACCTAGCACCATCCATCACCCTAAGGAGGTCCCTCCCCTGTCATAGGAAAGACAGAGTTCTCCATCACTTAAGGTAACCAAATAAAGCTTCCACAGCTACACACACCAGGTACTTTAAAAAGGGGATTCAAGCATCCGGTGGGATGGATATTGACAGACGCTATTGATTCTAAATTTTCTTAATTTAATTTAATTAATTTATCTTAATTTAATTATATCTTAAAAAGATATCTTAATATCTTAATTTAATTAATTAATCTTAATTTCTCCATTAGGTTACTCATGAAGAACACACTCATTATCCCTATCACTCTGTCACTTTTATGTGTAAAATGTTTCTGTGGTCACACTAACTTCAAAGGACAATGAAAGCTTCGTATTTTCATAGCAACAGTGAACATAAATGACAATGGATTTTTTCATACCTGCCAGTTAGTTCTTTTTTGACAAGTGGACGTGGACAGGACAATGTTTCTTCCCAGAATGCACGGGTTTGGAATTCCAAAATTAGAACAATATAAGTACCTCACAATCCCAAGTGGGTGTATTTCTTGTCCAATGGTGTCTTTCCTATTTGAAAGTGTTTTCTTTAATCTTCTTTAATGTACTCTCCTTTTCTTTCTGTTGTTCACACTGTAAAGTTTTAAAATGAATGTCCATATGCATCGACTCTGTGGTGTTTGTTATAAAAGCCTGCAAATTTTTAATGGAATCATTATAAAAAATTCTGCTTGTTAAAACCCAAGTACAAGTAGATGCATTAATATTTTAAGTGGAAAGCCTGTCAAGGCAACGTGCCACAAAGACTTAGGAGTTGAGCGAGCTGAGTTTGACTCCTGGCACCACTACATCCTAACTCTGTGACTTTAGAGAAATTTCTTCTTTGGGGAAAAAAAAAAGTGATGAAAATTGCACATAACTCACAGGAATAAAATGCAGTAATGCATGTGGGCACCAGCATAAGGAATAAGGCAGCATTTCAGTGATTAGGCACAAACACTACCTGTGTCCACATCCCGGATCTGCCACTTGACAGCAACATGATGATGAGCAAGTGATTTAACCTCCCCAAACCTGTCTTATCGCTGCAATGGGGGTAATGGTATTACCTACCTCACAGGCTTGTGATGACTGGCTGGGAGGAGGCTTGGAAAACCCTAGGCATGGAGCACTACAGGTGGGAGGGAACTTGGACCCTGGGTCCCTTTCCTGGCATCCTCTTCCCAGGGGCCCTCAGGTCTTCCTACACACATCTCTCCCTACCTTGGCATCCTAGGTGACCCAGAAGGAGAAAAGACATGTAAGCTAGACGCCAAATCCTCTCAGGGAGAGAAGTGTCTTGGAAGATATCCACTGAAAACCTGGTCAGCTGTGAAAAGAAACTGCAATGGCCTGGCTGAGAAATGAGCCAAACGGTTGTGTATGATAAAGTGGGACAGAGTGGAGCTCCGGGGGCATCGGAGGTGAGCAGGGCAGATGTGAGAGCAACCAGCCCACTTGGAACTTTCCAACAGTGGGAGGGGCCAAGGCACTTCTAGAACCAGACTGTGTAGTATATGCCATGAGGAGCCTGCTGGGCTAAGCTGTAAGGAAAGCCCTCTGTGTTAATCCACGTGCTTCCATGTTGGCATGCTACACAGAATGACCTTGAGTGTGTGTGGTTTGGGGAAAACATCAGCAAAAGTGAATGCTGCCCCCCATTTAGTTTCAGGGCAGTGACATAAGAAGGGAATGGCTGAGTAAGGGGAAATGGAATCAGAAAATCCTATCAAAGGGTGATGACAAAAAGCCATCAAAACCCCCCAAGAATACTTGGGCACATTGGTAGGGACCCTGGATATCTCACTGTAAGCAGGATGGGGACTCTGGATTTAATTATCAAGTGAGAGGTGACCAAGAGGATTGGAAAACTTGGCCCCAACCACCCTGACCCACCAAGACTGCTAACAGCTTGATTGTGCCATTTGCATCACTGGCTTTTAACTGGACATATGTATGATTCTTACCTGAGAAAGTGAAATACCTGATTCCAAAGCAATGTTGAAAAGTTAATGCTCACAGAGTCCTCAAATCTTCAAGCTAGAAGACCTTCCCACAATGACCAAGTCTAAGCTCTTAACAGCTTGGAAACCAGGCTGGAGGATGGTGGGCCCAGTTCTCAGAGCAAGTTCTAGCAGCCAGAGGACTGGAGTTCTCAGCCAAGGGCAGCCATTCCCTTCCTTATCATTGGGCTGGTGGTTTCATGTCAGAAATGGTATAAAAAAGGAGCCTGCAAGTGCATATAAGATGGCTCAAGAAACCAGGAGGCTAGGGCTAGCTGCCCACAGATGTTTGAGAGCAGAAATGTTATTAATCCATTTCAGTGACAGATGATCTCTTTCAACTACACCAATCAACTCTATCAACACATTATTATATCAGGTAACTCCGATGACAAATTAAAGCGCTTTTGAGGATAAAATGCCATGATGAAACTCATTCTTGGACATAGAAAAGTGGAACTAAATATGAAAAAAGGCCCTTTTGATTATCAGAACTTCTAAAGTTTTCATTTGCTTTTCTGTGTTTTGAACTGATTTTCTGGTGAGTTGAAACAAACTGAACACAAATTTAGAAAATCCAATGCCTTTACAGACAATATGAGACTTTTGAGAAATTTTTGTCACTGTAGTCTAATTACTGAATGTGTGTTTAAATTAACTGTCACTGAACTTATGAAATTAAAATCAACTGAACATTTTAATCAACTTAATTTGGAGATTTTAAACCTGTGATTTTTACAAAATGGCTGCACAATAAAGTCATACTCCCTCAGCAATGCAACTTGTTTAAAACAGTAATAATTCTACTTTGGAGATATACAAAGAAGACCAAGATGAGCTACTGTATAGAACTTGAAATTAACAGAACATGTCTTATGCCTGTTTGTCTTTATAATAGTTAGAGCTATAAACCTAATTAAATTCAAGAGAAAATGTGACTGTCAACCATAAGGTTTTATCAGGAAAAGACAAATGATAGTTGTTTGGGTATTGGAGGAGGGGTAATGGTCCAGAAGAGAAGAATCCCTGAGGTATTATAAAAAGGCATTTAGGGGATAGAACTTAAATAAAGGAGCTAGAGGATACAAGCTAGGGACACATTTTCAACTGTGCAAGGAGTCAGAAATAAAAAAGGCCAGAGGGGTGCCTGGGTGGCTCAGTTGGCTAAGCATCTGCCTTCGGCTCAGGTCATGATTCCAGGGTCCTGGGATCGAGCCCCACACCAGGATCCCTGCTCAGTGGGGAGTCTGCTTCTCCCTCTCTCCCTCTGCCTCTCCCCCATGCTGTGCGCACGCACGCTCTCTCTCTGACAAATAAATAAAATCTTTATTTAAAAAAATTCTCATCACAACAAAAAGTTATATTTAAAAAAAAAGAAGTTAAAAAATGTCAGAGATAAAGGGGCTTCTCCTGTCCAAGTAATTCTGCAATGCCTGGTCTTCTCCTGTTTCCACTTTAGAAAATTTTCTATAAAGCCAAAGTTACAGAGTTCAAGTTCTGCCGGCATCATAGAAAGAGCGTTCCTCAAGGCCCCATTCCACTTAATTAAGGAGTCTAGGACAAATCAGATGATCTGCAGAAGGTAGGGATGGAGGGGTATGTTTCGAGGTATTGCTTCAAGTGCATAGTAGAATAAAGATGAAGTAGGAATGGGTGACCGTTGTTTCTTCATCTGGTGCTCATACGTCTCCCAGTGGGACCTGGCACAATTCAGTATCTTGTCAGAGCTTCATGGCCAACTGCCAAATGGGATGGGGTTTGTTTTGTTTTTAAGTAGGCTCCACACCCAACCTGGGGCTTCTACTCTCCACCCTGAGGTCAAGCATTGTATGCTCTACGACTGAACCAGCCAAACACCCCCAAATGGGTTTTTTCCATTGTCAAATCCAAAGAGTTAGAAACTGACAGTTTACAGGTGGGGAAATACAGATTTCTCTTTTTTTAAGATTTTATTATTTTTTAAGTAATCTCTGTACCCAACATGAGGCTCAAACTTACAACCCTGAGGTCGGGTCCCACACTCCACCAACTGAGCCAGCCAGGTGCCTCAAAATACATATTCCTTAAACAACTCATAGGCAAATGTTTGTTCTCTGATTAAGAAATGCAACTGAGGGCGCCTGGGTGGCTCAGTGGGTTAAAGCCTCTGCTTTCGGCTCAGGTCATGATCTCAGGGTCCTGGGATCGAGGCCCCTGCTCAGTGGGAGCCTGCTTCCCCCCCTCCCCTGCCTGCCTCTCTGCCTCCTTGTGATCTCTCTCCCTCTNTCAGTGGGAGCCTGCTTCCCCCCACCCCCTGCCTGCCTCTCTGCCTCCTTGTGATCTCTCTCCCTCTGTGAAATAAATAAATAAAATCTTTAAAAAAATAAATTAAAAAAAAAGAAATGCAACTGAACTTAAACCTGAAGCCACGGGACGTCTGCTAAAGAGGAATTTCTTTAAATGATAATGTCTTAAGAAACAGTAACAATAAAATTGCATGCATTCAATGTAATCAGCTCCTTAACGTCAGATACTCTCTCTTCCTTGTTCACATCTGAATCTCCAATGCCCAGAGCACACTACAAGTCCCGTGAATACTCCTTGACTGAGGATCCATCCATTAATGGTCTTGAAAGTTGTTCTTTGAGAATCCATACAGTCCTACGTAGCAAAAGCCATACAGCTGACATTGC
The DNA here is from genome assembly GCA_002007465.1 of Ailurus styani. Classification (NCBI taxonomy): domain Eukaryota; kingdom Metazoa; phylum Chordata; class Mammalia; order Carnivora; family Ailuridae; genus Ailurus; species Ailurus styani. The sequence goes on from LNAC01000462.1 coordinate 487,488, forward strand.
TTGTATATTGAGGTGACAGGTGAGAAGGGAGGGGAAACGACGTATTCCAGTGTGCCCTCACTTACCTCCACGGGCCCAGAAAAATGAAGTACTCTGAACTAAGCAGGAGAAGAAGAAGAAAGGCCTGTTCTGACAGGAGAGAGTAGGTGAGAAGGTTGGGGTACCAACACCCCAACCTCTCATCTCCCAGTCAGAACTCAAAGGTAAAGCACCCTCTACTCCCACAGTCCATGTGTCCCCCCTGCTCGGGACATGGGTGGAGGTGGTGGCTCCCTTTGGATTGAGGCTTGGTTGCCACTGGGCCCAGCTTCTGGTGATGACTCAAAAAGACCAAAGACTCGAGCCACTTAAACACGCCGCTTGACTCATTTTCACGACCCTGCGATCATGACCAGAGTTGAAATCAAGAGTCGATCACTTAACACTGAGCCACCAGGTGGCCCTTTAATACTGTTTTCTTAACTGGCACTCGACCTCTATCCCCAGGACCCACTCTACAGGCCAAATCCAACTCCTGGCATGTTTTTATACAAGTTTTTACATTTTTTGCAAAGCTGTTAAGAAAAAAAAAAAAAGATGCTACGGAGACCATACGTGGCCTGCAAAGCCTAAAATATTTACTATCTGGTCCTTTAAAGACCATGTTTACTGAGCCCTGATTTAACGCATCATTATTCTTGACTGGCTGACCTATAACGTCAAAAGACAGGAAGGAAAACAGAGGTGCTCAAACCTCCCTTCAAGAGACACTCAGGTGATATGGTACTTTTTAGTCTGTTTTTCTGCTTCAATTTTACATCTTCTTCCCTGTTTCCTCCAGAAGCTTCCCCCCAGACAATGCTGCCCCCCAAACACACAGCTCTTTCTATTTGTCTATTTTGTTATTCTCACCAGCTACTGAACAAGTTATGTAGCCAAGCTCCGCAAAGGACGGATTCTGGACGAGGCTCTACACAGCTCTTCTGTGGGTAAATGTTGAACTTTCGTGCCCCCGACATTTGATCCCCTCAGGTACCTTTTTCCATTTTTTAAGCTCTGTGAACTCTAATACCTCGATGTCACTTGCCAGGCAACTTCAAGCCATCATCCTGCATATCCATGTAACGTAAATCTAATTCCACTTTTAGCCAAGGCTTGCAACTTTTGTCAGTTCATGGGTCATTAAAAAGGTTTTTTTCTCTCTTTCCTCTCCTGTCTTAAATAGCTTAGTCCACACTGACTTAAAACGCTCGGCTCTTCCAAAAATCACGCTCCATAACTTTCAGGTTTTGAGGTTTCTCAAAGTCAGAATTTCTCAGTGGAGCTGGGTTACCGTTAATTTTGCTGCTCTATTTGTTGGCCTAAAGGGTAAACTTTTTGCTGGGGTGGTATTACTAAATACATTATCCCTCAAATCAATTTCTATCCAATATAAAAATCTGCTTTCTCAGGTTGTTGGCTTTGAAATAGCTTAAGCCAAGTTCTGTGAGAGTTGGGAGACTGTTCTTGCCGTGTCAGAAACAGCTTCACACAAGCGCACATTGGGGAGGCTTAAGGATGGAGAGGAGTTTACCAAGTGAAGAGGTTAAAGAAGAAAGTTGGGGGGGACGAGAGCTAAGGAGCCTTTGTGGTGGACCACTGTGATTTGGGTCCCCCATATTCTCGATGTTCTCGGATATCACACCTGATTAACTCTCAGGCCATGTACTTGGGATGCTAACAGGCCATCTCTGAGATTGCTGTCCTTAGAAAGTTTTGCTTGCAAGGCTGGCCCTCAGCTGGCATCCGGGAACTTAGATTTTGGCAGGATTCCCCCCATTCCCTCCCTGAGGAGAGCGGCTCCCTGTTCCCAAACTGTACCAATGGGGTTTATGCTAAATACCTGCTTTCCTTCATGAGTCTGGACTTCTGGTATGGGCTCTGGCAAGAGAAGCCTGGCCTGTGTGACCAGCCTCTCAGTTAAAAACTTGGACACTGAGTCTTGGTCGGCATTTGACACGTGTTGTCCGAACTTGACACTGGGGGAATTAGGCATGTCCTGTGTGATTCCCTGGGAAAAGAAGTCTTGAAAGCTTGTACCTGATTTCCTCTGGACCTTGCTCCATGCGACCGTCTCCTTTTTCTGATTTTGCTTGGTATCATTTTGATAGAATAAATCACAGCCACGAATACGACTGTATGTTCAGTCTTGTGACTCCTCCCAGCAAATCATCAAAACCAGGGGAGTCTGAGGAAGCCCCAACACACTATGCTTAGCTACACTTTTGGGCCCTGATACACACCAATCAGCATATCCAACGTCTCTAGAGTGATGATTCAAGGATTGGCTTCTAACTCAAGCACAGCTAATCAGACTAGATGAGGCTTTCACTGGGGCTTTTGAGAGAACCCAGTGCTCTTTATCTTGCTGGTAGACTTGGAATGGGACTCTTGAGGCTGCACCTGTTGGTTGCCTTCATGTGACCAAACAGGAAATATCTGGAGTTGCCAGGGAGGGTACCACATGGGAGCTTGCAGATAAAGCAGCCAAAGAGATGACAAGGAACTGGGCCGAGATCACAGTGAACTGCTTGATGAAACCCCTTCAAAAACAAACGTACCCTTCTAGAGGTTTCTTCAGTTATGTGGTAAAGCTGTATTATGCCAATCTGAACTGGTTTTATTATTGGCCACTACAAGAATCCCAGCTGATGGACCACAGAACCATGCCAGAGACATGAGGGGAAGGTGACCGAGTAGGAACTCTCGCAGGTTTCTAAGCTGGGAGGTGTGTGTACTAGGAAGGCTCCTCTGATGGATGGCACAGTGGGACCAGCCAGGAAGCCACTAAAATGAGCTATCCACCATGAGGGCACACTCGGGTGGCGGCAGCTGGAAAACCCTGCAATATTCGGGAAGTGGAAGTGAAAAGGGGGATGCAGGGGTGAGGAAGAGAAAAGTCAGAGGTGACTGGTTTCTTAGTTGGCCTCAGGACACATTCAGGAGTGGAGGGGAGGAACATGCATTTATCTTGGACATGCGTGCACAGTAACCAGGGGACAACAGTCCAGCAATGATCTGGAGCTGTGGGTGGGACTGGGGGATCATGGAGGGATCAGGGCTAAAATACAGACTTGGAGCAACCAGCACTTGGGTCATGGCTGAAGACAGGACAGTGGATGAAACCAACCAGGAAGAAAATGTCTAGCAAAAGGGGAGGAGGGCTGAAACTTTGATTGATAATCCTGAAAAGTTAGAAAGACAGAGGAAATCATAAAGCAGACAAGTAGAAGACAGGGAGATTAATCCACAGGTTCATTAAGAAGTTAATACCTCATAAACAATGAAACTTGGATCACTGAAAAAATAAAATAAATAAAAATGTTAAAAACTTTCTCACTGGAGGATAAAAGGGAAGAAAAGAAGGAAGGAGGATGGTGCAATCAACAATATTGAAATTACAGAAAAGATTAAGGAGCATGAGGATGAAGAAGCTGCTAAGTCTGGATACCAGTAGCTCTCTGACCTTTAAGATTGATGGGGATGAGTTAGTAAGATAATTAAAACATCTTTATTAATATGTTTTAAGCACCTAGGGTATATATTCAACACTTTCATTGGCGTGGAGCATTTGATTAATTTTAATATGCGATTTCTATTTGGAAGGACACAAAGCTCTTCCAAGCTCAACAGGAACAGCTTCTGTTATAAAAGACAAGTATTAAAAGACTGCTCCTTTATAAACACATTCAACTGTAAAACAATAAACCACTCTAAACTAAAGTTAATTTTATGAGAGCACTCAGAGATCATGAGGCTAAGGCATAACTGCCAAATATGTACCTTTTCTTCTACGCCCTCTACATATCCAGGCCATTCATTAGGCCGACCATAACGTATTAAGGCACTCCTCTGTGCTCCACTGCTGCGTAAATATTCCATTTCCACAATTCTGAGACCGTTTCCTTTGATCCCTGAGCTCTAGTTCACTCCGTCTTGCTCTCTGAAGGCTCTTCTGCCAGAAGTCTTCTTCGGGACTGAAGACAGTCCCCTTAGCGGCCGAGGAAATCATCAATGGCTCAGCTCCAGGTCGTGGTCCCTCCACAGGGCGTCACCAGTGACAAGTTCGCTCAGGGCAATGCCAAAGGGCCATTCCTGAAGGATCAGCTGAGGCCTTGTGGTAAGTGCACCCACAGCAGCCAAATGTCTCCCTGTGCCTCCTGTTTACCACCGCCCCCCAGGTGTCAGTCCCAAAAACACCTCCAAATACAGCTCCCGCCCACAGATCTCCATCTCGAAGTCTGTCTCCCAGGGAAGTGAGCCCAAACAGCCCCCACGCACGTGTCCCCCTCAGCTGTGCTCTATGAGTGGCATTCATGCCTTCCCCAACTTCAGCACCCCACTTGCTGGTCACCTCTGCAGCCAACCCATCAAAAGGGCATCTCATCTCCTCGGCGCACATCATCTGAGCCACTCGGTGGGAAAATATTAGCGTGACAGGACTTGCTAGTCACAGCTTTATGATCCCCAATTACTGATTAAGCAAGAAAACTCTGTTCGGTATTTACAGGCATTGTATGAAAATAAAGGATTTCCAGCAAAACAGAGGGGAGAAGAAAGAAAACTATCTGGGAACATAAAGCAGGACACTGTTATAGCAAAGTATGAAAAAGAAGTGAGTAAGTATGACAATTCATGTAAAAATTGGGGTATCACTAAGTTAGAAACCAGAAAATAACAAAACAAAGTGCAAAAGACTTCAAAGTGGCCTTTCCTCATCTAATTTTCCTTTCCACTTATAAATGCTATCATGATTCTAAAGACTTGGGTGAAATTTTTTTATTATGAAGATAGAGCTCTAAGAACAGAAAGATATTATGTGCTGGCTTACAGTTTCTTATAGAAAGAATGATAATGTGAAAAATTAGTAAAAAATTAAAGTCTCCAAAGTTATCTAAAACCTGAAAATGGTAAGCAGCTTCCCCTGTATCTTAGTTTTGATCACTTTTGATTCATCGGGTTTACATATCTGGGTGAAGAGAGTATGTAATTTTTCTGCTCTTATTCATACTGCGGTGTGTCCTTCAGAGCTTGGCATAGTCTTTAAGAATCGTCTGAAGCTTCTGGCTCAGCATGATGTTGCCTCTGGCCTTCAGTCTGCCACTAAAGAATGCCTGGAAAGGAGAAAGGAAAAAAAGAGCGCCAGACTTAACCACGTTACATTTCTTTTCTTTTTTAAAAAGATCACTGGTCACACTGAATACAACTGAGATAATAACTCTGGACAACAAAGGCAACTTTTATCCAGCAATCACACTTTAATGATTATGGAGAGCACCCACATTTCTGGATATCTAAGAGAAAAAAAAAAAGCGTCTTTTGGAAAATCACAGAATAATCTGTCTGAACGGACAGACTTGTGAGTCTCTGTTTCAACCCACTCTTGGAGGCCAGTGTATGTTCTTAAATGTGATTTTGAGACTCTATGAATAAGAGTATTACAATACAATACAGTATTGCTGTATTCCTAACAGTAAAAATACTTATGACACCTTCATGAGACAGAAAGCCACGTATTGACAAAAGAAGGTCGCGTCACAAAGTGGCACAACGACCCTGTGCTGGCACCTCCAAAGGGCTGGGTGAAGAGCGAGGCTCTGCCACTTACGAGCGAGGGGAGCTGGGGGCAAACCCCTTCACCTCCCAGAGCTCCAGCCTCCTCATCTCCAAGTGGCATGACAAGAGGACCAGGAAGAAAATGTCTAGCAAAAGGGGAGCCAAGGCAAGTGTGCCAGGCAGCAGGAGCACATTGAACTTGCCGTTGTTACTACGCCAGGCCTTGCCCGGTCCAATGCCAAGGGCTCCAGGAGCACCTCTGGACCCCACCTGACACAGAGACTCGGGCAAGTTGCTGAAGATCCCCCTCGGTGTCAGCTCTCCTCTCAATAAAAACAAAACGAACACCAAATCAAACCAAAAAAACCATCACAGTTTACATAGCTGAGAAAACAGCAGACAGAATATGAAGTGAAAAAGAACTCCCCAGATTTTTAGAGAGATTGAAAAAAATCATAATAGCCATGACGACTACTGCTTACCGCTGCAAAGCAGCCCTACAAACACGATCTCACTCGGGAAGCACAGGCATGAGCCCGCAGTGGGCAGACTGGGCATGCACTTACTGCCAGCGGACAGCGGGGCCAATTTCACATCCCAGGGCTTCCCCGAGCCGGCAGGAAGAGAGACCAGGCCACGCACTTTCAACACTGCCTCCCGCTTCGCAACACTCACCAACTTAATCTTAGAAGCAAATCCTCATTAACCGGAGAAGCAAAAGCTATTAAAACTTCTGAGCCCGGCAAAAACCAATGAGAACTCATTCAGTCAGGATCAAGTGCTCGGTATTCAAACAGGAGACTGCAATTTCAAAACTAAGACTGCTTTCGCTGTGCACTTACAGACACTGTGCTCACAACCCCGCAGGGGCCAATACGGACCCCTGCCTGCTCGATCCCAGCTCCCAGAAGGACGTACAACCTCGGAAAAGAACACCTCACTCCTTGAAGTAACTCCACCAAAACCAACATGCAATGGTTGTCACGAATCCGAAAGACCCTGTACATAAATCTATTTCCTTGGGGCAGATTTCTAAAGAAGAAACTCCTGAATCATGACTTTTTTTTTTAAGATTTTATTTACTTATTTGACAGAGAAAGAGCACAAGCAGGAGGAGGAGGAGCAGCAGACCTAGGGAGAGGGAGTGGGAGAAGCAGACGCCCTGCCGAACAGGGAGCCCGATTCGGGGCTCGATCCCAGGACTCTGGGATCATGACATAAGCTGAAGGCAGATGCTTAACCTACTGAGCCACCCAGGTGCCTCTGAATCATGACATTTCTTAAGTAAGCTTCCTGACCATGCTTCTTGGGTCACCAGCTTCCAAACCGCACACCGTGGCTCTGCAGCAAATTCACGGGCATGGGAAGGAATGCTTAAAATTTTCGAGGCAAACATGGTGACAGCAGTCACACACAACTTTTGTTTGGACCTAACTGCTTCATCAACGGGACCGCTGGGTATTTCTTTTGGCCTAGGAGTGCCAGGCAAAAAGTACTGAGACTGTAAATTGCCATAAAGGAAGAAAGTTGGAACCTCTTCCACAGTGCTTTCCAGAAAGACTCTTCCAAATGTATATTCCCTGAAACTACATGTGAATGCTCTTACCCCAACTTTAACATCATCTTTGAAAATGTGAGGCAAGATGACATCCTTTAATTTGCATTTTGTGGATACTGGGAAAAATTAGTAGTTTTTCTAAGGCATGTGAGTCATTTCTATTTCTTTACTAATTACTGGTTCATATCTTTTGCCCACTTTTTTGTATTTAGGGCTTTCCAGAATTTTGCAAAAGTTATCGATAGCACTATACCATGTATCATCGTTCTCTTTATTATTTCCCCCAGGCTTACGGGAATATCTTACAGAGTCTGACATGCTGAAGTTTCCAATTTCTAGATGGCCTAAATTGCTGCCCTTGAGCTTCTGTTCCTTATTTTTATCCCTGTTTTAATCTACTCAAGTATTACTGAGTGTCCACAGTATACTAGGTAATATCCTAGGCAGGAAATAGGTATCGCCCTCTGATCTCATGAAGCTAACATTATAGTAGGGGAGTCAAAAAATAAAATGCAAACAAGTAATTAAGACCTGCTATCAATGCTATGAAAGAGAAAACACGATGCTCTCAGAGACTATAACAGAAAGGAACTACTTTGGATGAAATGAAGCCAGCTACGAAAACAGCTGGGGGACAAATTCCAGAAAAGGCAAAGGCACTGATACCAAAGGATTAAAAGATGACAGGAAGGAATTGTAAGAAAAAACAAGAGGAAAGGAAACATCATTCAAAGAGGGGAGGCAAGCGGAGTGGGCTGAAGCTGGAAACACCGGCAAGAAAATCGTCAGGTCGGACACAACAATAGTAGCCTGGATTTGATCCACACCCAAAAGGAAATCTTAGACATGTTTTCAGGTGAGGTGACCTATATTGAATTTACAACTTTTAAGGGATTACTCTGCATCCTGGGGGAGAGGCAAGGATGGGAGCAGTACAACCTGCGAGGAAGCTGCTGTCAAAAGCCAGGGGGTGCTGGAGGTTTGGATCGTGGTACCATCTCTAGTGATGAGGAGGAGAGAATGAACATAAGATACATTCTGGAAAGATCAGGCAGAATTAAGGACAAAAAGAATACAGAGGTATAACAATAAGCCAAGACAATTCTTGCATTACCAAGCATGTTAACTTTGGTAGACAGACGGTGGTGCCATTTACTGAGGTGGAAAAGACTAGAGGAGAAAAGAAAATCATGAGTTCTGCCTCAGACACAGTCGGTGGGAGATGCCAATAAGACTTGGCATCAGAGATATCAGGCGTAGAGGTGCTCACGTCACTACAGAGCTCAGAGAAGACGACTAGGTCAGGCATTCACAGGCCTGTGAACTGTCAACATATACAAGACTTTAAACACCATAGGATGGATGAACACACTGGGGAAAAGACTGTTACTTACAGAAAAGCCCTGAAACGAGCCCTGAGAAGAAGCACCAAATTTAACGGTTGGGGTGGAAGAAGAGGCCGACAAAGGAGCTTAGGAAAATCCAAAGTAGAGACAGAACACAAGAATGTGGTCTCAAGAAAGCCAAGGAATGAAATTATTTCAAGAAGTTGGTGGTTAACTGAGTTGAATAAGACACAGAGAAGTATCCATTGATTAGTAAAGTGGAAGTCATCAGTGAGCTTCTGAAGAACAGTATCAATGGCGTGATGGACGTCAAGTCAGGGATAAAGGGGGCAGAAGAGCAGAGTCAAGACTGGATGTCTGTGCTGCCCAACAAAGGGGCCACGAGCACATGAAATGTGGTGAGTCTTGGCTGAGATGCACTGACAGTGTAAAACAGACTATGGACTTAGTTTTTCAAAAAGGACATAAAAGGGGCACCTGGGGGGCTCAGTCGGTTAAGTGTCTGCCTTCGGCTCAGGTCATGATCCTGAGGTCCTGGGATCGAGTAAAGCGTTAGGCTCCCCGCTCAGCAGGGAGTCTGCTTCTCCCTCTCCCTCTGCCCATCCCCCTGCTCCTGCTCTCTCTCTAATAAATAAATAAAATCTTGTAAAAAAAAAAGATATAAACTATCTCATTAATACTTCTCTACTGATCACAGGTTGAAATGATAATCGGCTGTACTGGGTTAAATAAAATGTATTATTAAAACCAATTTCACCAGTCTCTTTCTAACATTTTTTAAAACATGATATGGCATGCTGGATGAGGACGGGATGTCCAGAGGGTGCTGGCTTTAAAATCGAGATGTTAGCTTGCCTGTGGCTCCAGGAGACTGGTGCAGTGGGACAAGAGAGACTGGGGAAAGGACAGGAGATAAGCATCAGTGACTAGGATGGAAGAGAAGGGACCAGTCTCTGCCGAAAAAGGGGAGACCTCCTTCATGGAAGGCAGAGGAAGAAAAGGAGACAGGAGACCTGCTCTCAATACTGTGAGAGCAGACTTGCTGATGGACTAGCCAAAGTTCTCATCTGAAAACCTTTTTCCAGTGAAGCAAGGAAGGCCATCGGGCAAAAATGAAAGAGGCAGGCACGTGGGAGCTTAGAGGAGACAAGTAGGAAAGAGTCATCGCAGACAGGAGGACTGGAAGCTGGCTGGAGAACCAGAGTCAGACCACTGGACGGCGCATAGCGTCTGTGTGAGGCTTGGGATCCAGAACTTGGAAGGGAGGCCCATCTGTCCCGTTGTGTGGCTTTCTGCCACATTCACCTATGCAGGATGTAAAGATGGCAGAGAGTGGTGTTCAAATGGTGGAGTCTTCGAGGCAAGTGAGATGAGACCTAGAAGGAAGTGGAGGGTATTTTCAGGGGCTATGACGAGAGTGGACCGTGGAATCTGACCAGGGAGAGAAGCCAAGGGAGAAGGCAGGAGGCTCATGGCTAGAAAGTGATTGTGTCAACAAATGGGAGGCCTCCATGAAGCTTAACCGCGGGAGCAGGAATAACAGAACAAGTGAACAGAACGATAAGTGAGGGTGTTGGGAAACACTGATGTTTTGTAAGCTCTTCACTTTATGCTGCTGATAAGGACTAAAAGGGACTGGGAATGGCGTGAACAATAATCAGAAGTGAGATGAATGAACTATGAGTCACTTGTTAGAGAAACCATTTTCAGGAATCATGAAGGAAGCCACTGAACTGGACAAGAGTAGGTGGCAGAGAAGGAAAGACCGCACCTACTCAGAGATACGGTCTCTCGGAAGACTGAAGACTGATGATATTAGACTTCTCCTGAGGCCAGGGAGAAGGTAATAGAGCCAAAGGACTTTCGAAAAACTCTGATATCAATTAGAACTTCTCGAAGGATTTATCATTAAGAATGAAAAACACCCAGGTTTTCATCAAGTTTTTGCTTCTGTTTTTATTTTTTCATTTAATTCCATTCTGTCTGATAGTGACTTAGGTATGTAGAATGACAAAAACACTACCATTTCCTATGTGACTGCCCAGGGCCATTCCCTAAATAATCCATTCATCCCTGCCCCCAAAGGTCTCTCATCCTATGTTTATTTATTTTTAATTTTTTCAAAGATTTATTTATTTGAGAGAGAGAGAGTGAGAGAGTGAGCACAAGAGGGGAGGAGAGGGAGAAGCAGAATCCCCACTGAGCAGGGAGCTATAGCAAGGCTCGATCCCAGGACCCCGAGATCATGACCTGAGATGAAGACAGACACCCAACCGACTGAGCCACCCAGGTGCCCCTTATCCTACGTTTAATCTTTATATATAGACATCTCGAATACAACATGTCTAAAAAAGAACTCTTCATCACCCACTCTCTGCCCCCAAGTCCATCTTGTACTCAGCAGGCAGAACGACCTTTGCAACTCAGGCCACCACTCGATGGCTTCCTATCACCCGTGAGATCCGAACTCCTCGCCAAGACCCCGAAGGTCCCACGCACACTAGCCCTTCCCACGTCTCCATCACCTCCTGCTCGGCCCCCACTGTTAATATGGCCTCCTCACTTTTCCAGTGCTCCAGTAAGCCCAGATCCTCCTGCCTCCACACGCAGTCTCCTTGGCCTCATGGCTCATCCCCTCACAGTGGTCAGCACTCTCTCGGGCCTTTGCGGACAAGCCCGTCTGAAACCCTTCCTCAAGCCCGTCACACTCAAGTCCAGGGGCTGGCCAAACTGGTCTGCTGCCTGTTTCTGCAAACACAGTTGTATTACCACACAGCCCCACTCCTCTGTCTCCCTATTATCTGCGGCTGCTTTGACTCTACAGTGGCCGGACTGCACACACGCAACGGAGACCATCAGGCCACACAGCCGAGAATGTTCACTGCGCGACCCTTCACGGAAAAGGGGTGCCAAGCAGGGCTCTAATCCATTGCTCTGCCTGATCCTTCTTCATGCCCGAAATCAGATCTCCTTCCCATTCCCCTCTAGAACTAAGCTCAGTAGGGGCACCGTCTTGTTCCGCCACACCAAGTACCCGAATCAGAGTAAGTGATGAATGCATTTCTGCGAAGGAATCAACTGAGGTCACATGGGGCCAAGAGCTGCACTAAGCTCTTCATATACACTATCAGACTGACTTATAACCGGCCTTTGGGATCAGTACAATTATTGTATTAACTTAACCAATGAGAAAATCGAGATTGAGAGAGAAAATGGCAGAACCTAGATCCAAATTCAGATCTATCTGATGTCAAAGACGCTACTGTATTACTTAACAATTCTCTTTAAATTAGTCCTTCTCTCCGGGAAAAGTATACTTTCTCACATATTCAATGGCTCTGGTCCCTGTAAACATGCATGGCTGTCTTCAGACAAGCTTTCCCTGTTAGGGAAGTCACTGGTATTCTGTAGTTTGGGTTGGGATCATAAATTACTTCTTTTTCAGTGATATCTTCTAGCGGGGTTTGCTTCTGTGTGAAAGCGATTTTTTAGTAATTACTGAGCATTCACCCACTGGCTTGAAGTCCTTCATTCTAAGAATCAATAGTTGATTTTCTTAGGACTTCTAGTTACATAATCAGAGTTTCAAAGTAACATTCTATTGTTATACCAGTTTCTTTAATTTTGTGTGTTTGTGAACTAGCCAAACACTTCAGAACACTATTCACGACAAATGGTCAGAGAGGGCGCTCTTGTCCTCGTCATTATTTACCACACAAAGGTCTCTAAGTGTCCCCACTTAAGTAAGACATTGGCTCTTATTGGCCTATCCTTCTATTTCCAGTTATCAATGATGATCGTTAAGAAAGTTCTTAATCTTCAACATCAGGAATGAATTTCAAATTTTAGGAAGTATCGACTAATATATGGTTTTCTACCTTTGAACTCATGACCGAATATATGTAAAGGTCTAGGTGTGGGTTTTATATTGTTTTACTCTACACTGAAGAAGAAATTTAGTTTTAAAGGGGGTTCTGTGGAATTCTGCTAAAAATATCTATGATCTGTCAACCCAGACACTGAGACCCTCTAAATTTCCTTCCTAGCGACAAGGAACTTATCTTCTAGGTCAGCATCTGGGAGCCAGCGAAAAACTGCAACGGTCCAATAGGACGCAAGGATGATGACCGGACACGGCGGGGCATTACCTTCTGAGGTTCCAGCTTGCCCAGGACCACTTCCATGAAATCTTCATCGGAAAGGGTGAACGTTGCATCAGCAGAGCCTTTTGCCGGGCCCTGGTACACTTTTCCAGAACCGCTTTTGAGGTCAATAGCTGTCAAAAGTAGGAATAGAGCAATGTTTATTTTTTTCTTCACAACAGGAGAGTAAAATAAACCAACCAAAATGTGCACATTTTTCCAGTTTCCAAGTGCATGTGGTGCTTTCTACGTTAGACGTTAAGGGTCATTTAGAAAAATTTAGAAAATCCTTTATTTTTCAAGATGACCTTTTTATAAAGAAGTTGTTCAAAACAGTCAAATCAAGGGCACCTGGAGGGCTCAGTCAGTAGAGCGTGTGACTCTTGATCTCAGGGTCGTGAGTTCAAGGCCCACGTTGGGTGTAGAAATTACTTAAAAATAAAATCTTTAGAAAATAAAATAGATCAATAGTTTCACCTCAATGAAGAAGTTCACACAACAGAGACATTTTAAATGTTAATTAACATAGAATAACATAAGGAAGTTAAGTTGATTGAGGTGATACGTTAAGGCCTTTAGGTTCAAATATAGATACTCTAGCCAGCAAAGGAAGAAAGCTCAATTTTGTTTTATTTTATTTAATTTATTTATTTTCAGAGCGAGAGCATGAGAGCAGGGGGCAGGGCTGAAGGACAGAGGGTGAAGAAGAGAGAGAATCTCAAGCAGCCTCCAAAAGGCTCGATCTCAGGACCCTGAGATCATGACCTACCTGAAATCAAGAGTCAGATGCTCAACCAATGGAGCTGAGCCACCCAGGCACCCCAGAAAGCTGATTTTTTTTTTAAGATTTTATTTATTTATTTGACAGAGAGAGGTCAGATCACAAGTAGGCAGAGAGGCAGATAGAGAGAGAAGGGGAAGCAGGCTCCCCGCCGAGCAGGGAGCCCAACTCGGGGCTCGATCGCAGGACCCTGAGATCATGACCTGATCCAAAGACAGAGGCTTTAACCCACTGAGCCACTCAGGTGCCCCAGAAAGCTGAATTTTAAGACAGGTGCATGTTGGCTGGGTTGAGGGAAGGGAATACACACTCTAGTCACCTTTCAAATACGTGCCTTCATCAAACGTTCTGTCGTGGATAGCAAGACAGTCAAAAGAGACTCATAAAAATGTTCTAACAGTTTCTTGCAATTATAATTGTTGCACTTACAATTTGTAAAATATTTATTGCCCTCACTGTTGCAAATAAACATTAAAATTAGCTTCTTTTCCTTTAACTGTTTTTGACAGAAGTATTCAGTGTCCCAGAAACAGGCTGGGTAACTGGGAAAGCTATGGAAAACCACCTTCGTGGCTCTCTCTGTATCATTTATGGAGCCAGATGCCCAAGCTACATGTTAGAAAGCTCTAACTGTCTCACATGTGACAGAGACCAGTCACCACTCCTCTGGCATCAGCCTCTGGAAAGCGCTCTCTCTTGGTACAGCAAAGGAGCTACAATGGCATCGCTGCCCCTGACAGTGTGGAGAGAACTCCCGGTTGAGGGCCACGGAGAAGCTATGCATTCGTGAGGAAAACCCACAGTGCTTAACTTCATGCTGCTTAACTGAGACTTGCTCCAGAGAGAAAATTAAATCAAGCCAACTGTCTGAGAGAACAGAATTTTGCCAACTAAGGGAAAATAGTAGTAACCTGACAGTAATGGTTACATTGGGAAGGAGAAAAGGAATTTTCACTTTGTACTTCATTCACTCACTTCACGGCTGAGTTTCTACCAGGGGTGTCCAACAATATACCAGGTCCTACGAGCACAGAGCAAAGGGCTCTGTTCTTATTGGCACGTACCTAGTACACACGTGTTTTCATATAATGTTTGCAGAGTTGAAAAGAAAGGAAGAAAGGAAGAGAGAGAGAGGGAGAGTGTCAGGAAAGCTGAGGAAGCAAAGCCTATAAACTCTAAAAAGCAATCCTCTGGCATTCAACAGACAACCTTCATGATTTTAATTCTTCACAAGTCTGAAGTCCACAAGACCCGCTCAGGCATGAAGGCGGACCGCACACATCTTAACGCTCACGTGTGCGAGTGACTCTGAGCTGATGGGGCTTCATCACTGTCCGCCTGCCCTCTAGCTCCCCCTGCTTCTATGTGTGGCTTCCCAGCCATGGCTCTTGCAAGGCAGTAGAACTCTTCTGTGGAAAGCTAGTAACTAGGGTTGATGACCAAAAAAAGAGGGCTAGGAAAGGGAAGGTTCTTAGAAAGGACACAAGCAGTCGGGGTAAAGGAGTGGAAGTGCCAATCCTACGGTGGCTCAGGTCATGGTCTACAACATGGCGCGTGCGGGAGTCTCATCACCCACCACCACCACCACTTTACAGACAATGGTAAGGGCCTGGCTGATCTTACTGAAATGAAGAAACAGAGAGCATGTATTTTCTCCTACTGGTAGAAATGATTTTAAAAGCTTTATGAATGACATTATATAATCACTGAGCTCTGGAAGAGTCCAATAAAATTTCAGTCGTACTTTACAGCATTTAATGGGGCAGAGGTGTCAGATGAGAACGGGGCACCTGGAAATTTAGGGATCTTGGACACTCTTGGGATATATGTACCTTAGAAATCACAAAGGGATACCGCAGGAAAATGCAGTTACTTTTATTGACGCTTCCTTCCCTTAAAATGATAAATTCTTTGCAGGAACAAGAATGTTTTGTGTTTGTATCCCCTACGCTGCCTTGAATAGAGAGTACTTAGAACTTATCTGTTAATGGAGGATTAGGAAAGCACAAAGAAGCACTTCCCTTAAAAAAAAAAAAAGTAACAACAACAAAAGAGGGAAAACTTGAGTCAAATGTAGATATTTCTTTTAAATCACACCATGAAGGACATGAAACTTCTGTGCCGTTCCTGCCAAAAATTCAAACTCAATCTAATAATCATGAGGAAATATCATATAAATACAAACTGTGGAGCATCCTATAATGTATCTGGGCTCTACTCTTCAAATATGTTAAGGTCCCAAAAAGCAAAGGCAGACTGAGGAACTCATCCAGATTAACAAGCTAACAAGACCTAACAACGAAATGCATTATCTGATCCCAAACTGGCCCCCAGGCAGTTCTTTCTTTTTCTTTCTCCATTTCTATTATTATTGTTATTATTATCACTGTTAGTATTCTTCGACCATAAAGGACATTAGTGGGACAACTGGTGTAGTAGTAAGGTCTGCTGATTAAATAATACTGTATCAATGTTACTTTCCTGATATTGATAATGGTTTTACGAAAAGATAACAGAAAGTCTTTGCTTTTTATTTTTTTTAAAGATTTTATTTATTTATTTGACAGAGAGAGACACAGCGAGAGAGGGAACACAAGCAGGGGGAGTGGGAGAGGGAGAAGCAGGCGCCCCCGCCGAGCAGAGAATCCAATGTGGGGCTCGATCCCAGTACCCTGGGATCATGACCTGAGCTGAAGGCAGACATCTAATGACTGAGCCACCCAGGCACCCCAAAGTCTTTGCTTTTGGGAGAAGCTACTAGAGTATCTGGAGATAAAGGGACACTGTATCTGCAAGTTACTCTCAAATGCATCAGAAAAATGATCCTACAATGAAATGAAAATAATAAAGAATATGAATATGAAATAAATTCATAATTTGGAGAAACTGGGTAAAGGACAGATACAAGTTCTCTGTGCTAGTCTTGCAACTTTTAAGTCGGAAATCATTGCAAAATACAAAAAACTACAAAAATAAGTTATTAAGATGAATAACACCCAGAGCAAGATGGAAAGCCCTAACGATTAGAGCAATTTTGCATGTGAATGCGCATGGGCACACAGTCAGGGCCTATGCTGTGACAGGGGAAGCAGTCACCACCGCTGCTAAGGGAATGGAGCTGAAGCAGACACCACTCCAATACACAGGTCCCCATCCCTGACTGGACACCATATGTCTTTCCAAAGGTCATCCTTCAAGTCTTTTTTGCAAACTCATGAGACATTTTTGGATCCCAATCCAAAATGTGGAACGAGCATCCTTAAGGTTTGGTTTCTAACACAGCTGAGAAACCCTTAAAGCTGAGTTGGTTTGACCACTAGAAGATGAGCACTAACCTAGGAGCTAATAAGTTCTAGTGACCAATGGGTGTGTCCTCCAGCATGAATGTATTCTTCTCCTAAAAGAACGCCCATTGCTAAATCTTCCACATTCTGGCCAATCTCCAAGATCCAAAACAAATGACCTCTAACATTTAAAGATTATCTTCATCCAGTCACTGCCACAGAATGCATAATGGATGCCTGGGTCTGGTCCAAATATGTAAACTTGGCTCTACACAATTAATTTCAGTGTGTATTTTTTAAAACCCAAATAACTTCATTACTTAACTAGCAACAGTCAAGCAATACTGCGTAGTATGTCTATAACCTTGCTATATAAATGCCAATTCCAATTACATTCCTATAATGGAAAAAACTACAAATATATGAAAAGAAACTCAAGTTCTGTGAGGGGAAAAACGAGCAAATTGTTCGACACCAACCAGCTTAAACCTATCATCCTAAGGAAAATGGAACATATTTTTACTCAGCAGCACTGTGTCATTACTATACAAAAATAAATCTGTTTCCATCAAAAGTTTCAGTTCTACAGCTACTTGACAGCCCTTGGATACAAGCAAACAACAAACAGATTCTTACTTGGAGACAGGGGGTAATATTCATGCCTCAAGTTACAAGAAATTGCATATTTACAATCTGTGGGCCACATTCTAAGATGCTCACCTTATTTAGAGACAAATGGAAATGCTGGAGCCATGAGCTGAGAGCAGATACTCTTACAGGATTAACAGGGATTTCCCTCCATTTCCTTCCTGCAGGTCACGACGCACAGCGGCAAAGCTAACCCTCTGAGTTCCAAACACCATTTCCGCAAGAATGGTTTTTCCAAGTCTCTGTCCCGGCTGAGAGTCTATCCCATGTTCCAGGCCCACCGTTCCCACCCCCAGTCCAGATCTCAGTCAGCTACAGGTAAACACAAGCACCTGGCTTATCCCCTGCTCCCTGAGCTCGTCTCCTTGCCCATGTTTCACACATCTAGCAATGAACTCAACACCCGCAACCCCAAGGGCTCCGAACTTTGTCATTAGTTTTGACCCCTTCTCATTCCTCTTGTTTATCAGACATCATCAGTAGCCGAGGTGGTCAATTCTCCTTAATGATCCACAGAGGCCCTCCTCTCTCCATTCTTGCCTTGACCTCAACTTAGCTCTTCCTTTCCTTTCATCTGCCATGCAACAAACCTTGTTCAACCTCTGTATTCAAACTTCCCTGCATGCTGCCTCTAAGAGTTATTCCCGCAGAACAAAAAAAAAAAAGCCTATCTTTTCATATCTGTAATCTGCAACCGAGCAGAGAACTTAGCACACAGTAAACATAAACAGTTAATTATTACTTGAATGATCCAATCCTCTTGTTCTGTGAAAGCCGACAGCACCTTTCCCGTGTCTCTTATCAATTCTGTTCAGAATTACTTATAGATATGAATAGGTTTGGATTCCTTATTTGGACTCCTTCATGCTAGATGTGTTTTATAATTCAGAATTTTTCAGATTTCAGTAAAGAAATGTGGTGCATAAAACACGTATTACATAGTATGGAAGAGCTCCAATGATGCAACTCTATAAACAAATACAGGATTTCTGTACTCCACTCATTCCCACGGGTGAGAGATAAGGACAGTCATTTGCATCATTTAAGTTCCAGCCAGGCTTTGCCATCAGTGAGTTAGGAGGGGAAATACACACACACACACACACACACACACACACACACACACAAACACAAAAAACCTTTCCATGTTTAGACTTTTTGGCTTCTGAAGTTGCTGAAAGAGGCAGCTGTATTTTAATTTTCAGGAGTAGGCTACATAAAGCCTCTAATTCTTAACCTTCCTTATGCCTTCCTGTCATCTTTCATTTCCTCTGAGTTTTAACTGTTGCTCAGAACAACAGAATGGGATCCAGATGGTTTACCAGAACAACTTTTTGCTAGCTTTAGAAATTAACAATAATAAATATTTATAAGCTACATTGCATACTTATAAAAGGTTTTACTGGTATCACGCTGTTCTGAATGTTTCACTCATATTAAACAGAAAATATCCACACAACACATTATTGTCTTAAGAGAGGGAAAGGCATTAATTTCAGACCTTTTTTAAAAAAAAAGCTCACATACGATTCTGTCTAAGGCAACACATTCTACATGGCTCTTAGCACTTATTCAACACGCATGGAAAGAGGTTACTGTGTTATAGACTATACTAGAAGCTAGCAATAAAAAAATTAATCTGCAGCTCTTTCTCAGGCTGAAACCCCAGGTTAAATGGGAGGAGATATATAATTATAAATGATCATAACACAGTAAGATAACCATGACAAGCAACAGATTATTAAAAGGAAATTCAGAGATTTATTTCTCTAGTTGATGTCCATCTGCACCTTTGCAACCTAATCAAAGAATCCCTAGGAAAGTAAAAAGCCAAAGGATAACCTTTATTCTTCTTTTTTTTTTTTTTAGATTTTATTTATTTATTTGACAGAGAGAGAGCACAAGCAGGGGGAGAGGCAGAGGGAGAAGCTGAGCAGGGAGCCTGACATGGCACTCGATCCCAGGACCCTGAGATCATGACCCAAGCCGAAGGCAGACACTTAACCGACTGAGCCACCCAGGCGCCCCAGGATAACATTTATTCAAAAGGGTAAACACCTGAAGCCATAGCATCTTTGAAAAAGGTGTTCAAACATGGCAAGTCTTTCAGTTACATTTGAGGGTAATAAAAAAAAACAGACATAACAAGATCATATGTACTTGATATTGTTATATTGTTACATGTTATATGATACTATTTTATATATTATATAGTAATTATATATTATATATTATATAAAAATATAATATTAACAATGAAATAAGAAAAATATGCTTCTATCTTAATTTCTATCTATATAAAGGAGCACTATGTGTGGATCATAATGTTTTTAATAACTCTAAAACAATACTTGGTAAACAAAACACTGTCTCCAGGGGTAGAATGAGAAGGCGCAGTGAGCACGCCAAAATATGGCTTCCTCCGCCTAAGTTCCTCACCAAGACCCTGCTTCTGGCTTCTTCTTAGGCAAACGCAGGGCCTGCATCTCTCTGCTGTGTGCTCATAGCCTGCGAGAAGGGACAGGACAGGCTCCCCAGGCTGTCTTCGGTCATCTCAGCCCAGTGAAGCAGAGGCCACACTGGCCTTCACCCTCCTGCTCCTGGGTGACCATGCACAAAAGGCCTCAGAGGGGCCGAACCTCAAAGGCACAGCTACAACTCCTCCTCCACAGCCCAAACCAACCCTGACCCAGCACTGATGCCAGAACTCACCTAATTCTCCCTAGACTGACACTAATTTGGTTTTAAAAGATACTCCTTGGGGCACCTGGATGGTGGTCAGTTAAGCGCAGAACTCTTCAGCTCAGGTCACGATCTCAGGGTCATGTGGGGCTCGATGCTCAGCAGGAAATCTGCTTGGGACTCTCTGGTGTCCTCTACCCCTCCCCCCCAATTCTAAAATAAATCAATTAATTAAAAAAAAAAAAAAAAGACTCTCCTTACTCTCCCCGCCCCCAAACACACATGCTGCTCCACAGATTTGCTGGTGGTGGTGATGGCATGGTGGGGAGAGGGGAAAGCAGGACAGTCCAAGATCTGTGGGTTAGAATGCATCTCCTAGGCCACTAAGCCCAAACCCCTTGGTTCCAAGATTTGCAGTCTCCAAGGACACCTGAGCCCAGCAAAAGTGAACTGAAGAGCTTCAGCCTAGTCTCTGTAACCAGTTCTGGCCCACCAAGACATGAACCAGGCTGTGACAACTAAGGGCAATTTAAAATACAAAATATGTGGGAGCTCCTGGGTGTCTCCATCAGTTGGGCACCCGACTCTTGATTTCGGCTCAGGTCATGGTCTCAGGGTCCTGAGATCAAGTTCCGCTTCTGGCTCCTCACCTGGAAGTAAGTCTGCTTGAGGGCTTTTCTCTCTTCCCTCTGCCCTTCCCCCGGCTTGCACATGAGTGCATTCTCTCTCTCTCAAATAAATAAATAAATCCATAAAATACAAAATATTTGGTACTGACGTGTTGACCAAAATATTTTTAAAACTGATCATGAAAAAAAAAATGTCATCTATGCCCTAAATCAAAGCATTCAATCGTCAACTTCATGTAATTAAGCATCAAGATGAAAAAGATGCCAACACGGAATCATTCTCTAAGAGCCCCTAAGCCTAGAGGCCTGGACAGCTGTTACTACAGTGACACAAAGCCTGGGAGAGAACAGCAGCCCAAAGTGAAGACAGTTCCAATACCGCTGAGAACGAAGGAACAGACAAGCAGACCACCAAAGGGAACGGTGAACCCTTTCAGAGAAAGCTTTCAGATCCGACGTGACCATGAGCTTCAATAACCAAGGCGGTACAGAAGAGATGTAAGACAGGCAAAAGCCACCAGGCATATCAATAATAAGTAGTTATTAACAGGATATCAGTATCTCCATTTATCCAGTGGAAATGTCAGGAAAAACCCTTCTCCTAAGTTAACTGAAGGTCACTTGTAAAGGGAAGCACATTTTCTAATACTGCCTCCAAGGAAAGTGTCACCAAGACAAGGGGGGAAATCTGAGTCAACTACCAACACTCAACTAGAGATCACCCTGTTTGCCACGAGGGAAGCACACGTACTCTGTGCCAATCCCCACAGGGTTCTGGTCGCCACCTGTGAGACACATGGTTCCAGCACCTTCTCTCACTCTTACAGATCTCATTCCTCTCCTCTACCGAAGAGCTTCAAAAAGCCTGTGCTTCATATTTATCACCCAACTTCCAATATATGTTTATCCTTAGGGAAAAAGTTGAATTCCATCACAAAAAGACAGAAAGACTAAAGAGAGGCACGTGATAACACCTGCACACAGTGTTAACCTATGAAATTCTTGAGAAAAAAAATCAGATGCTATGAAATTTGGGGGATTAAATACCTATTAACATTTCTGCCTTATCCACTCCCCACCCACCCACTTTTTGAGTTAACTTCCTAGAAGCACAGTGTCTACAGAAGAACAAACATCATAATGTGAACTGTGGGTAGTGGAATTAGAGAGATCGTCATTTTCTCCTTCATACCTTTATCTATCCAATTTTAGGTCATCAACATACACTGCTTAACAGAAACTGCTATTGTCATAGTAAAAAGAAGGTTTTTAATACTGATCCAGAATCAGTTTAACAAAACTTCAAAATGTTTTTCTAGGAATATGTAAGAAACAGAAGACTATTTCAAAAAGGTTCAGTTGATTGAGATATGCATTTTAATTTTCTGTTCTAAGTGGGCATTTACAGTGATCTTCAGTTGTCATGAGGAATAAAACACACGGGTTTCCAACGCACTCGAAAAGGCAGTCTTAAATAGCAATCTGGTAATTAAGGTGATAATCGAAATCATTAATGTTTTGGGATGAAGAAAACAATTCTGAAAGTGTCAAAATAGAGTAACTTAAAACTATTTCATTTGACCTGATAAATTTGTTTTCTGTGTAAGGGGGTTTAAAAATTAAAGAAGCACAGAGCTACCAGGACTGTTTCAAAGTACTAATTTCAGGTATTACAATGAAATCTTTAAAGGAGGTATTTTCATTTTAATGGATTCTTTTACATCCATTAAAATGAAAATGAAAAAACATGAGTGCCCTGAAACCTCATATTTCCCACGAAGGTAGGGTTGACCCACCTTCAAAGAGACAGGCTATTTCCTACAAGTTACCTCAGAACAGTGTAAAGTCAGGGACAGGACTTACTCCACTTGGCTGCCGTGTGTCCACCTTTAGTGATATGCCACTCGAATATGGCATTGACTTTCTTTGCCACCTCATGCCCGATATCCTTAAGGCGGCGACCTATCTCCTCAAATACCAGGGTACTCTGGAGCTCCCCACCCTGGGAAAAAGAAAAAATTTAACTTGAAAAGTTTTACAGGAATGACTCAAGGGGAAAAATGATTACAAAATGTATGTGCAATAAAGTGATTTTTTTTAATCTGCATAAAAATAAGGCAAACTCATTTTTTTCACACCAGGCTCCTTTTACTCTTCCCTTATGTTTATTCATGTCATCCACGACCTCAGAGTCTTAGTAAGAGGATTTTACTTTTATCGGCATTCAGAAATAATATTTTAAAAGTACCCTAGGAGCTAGACAACCTACATCCTAACTAACTTGAGCAGGAAGATACTGGACAAATCAATCAACCTCTTGGTCTCATTTCTTTCTTTGTAAAATGGGATTAAGTTATGTGAAGGCCACAACTCCTTGTAGCTCTAACACTTCTGAAGTTTTTGATCTTAGATTCTTCTTAAAAGGGATCTTAATCTTCAGGCTTTATGTGATGATGTAGCTTGCACCAGACAATTAAAGATCATGGGTCTGATTACAAATATTACAAAGTTACTATTCTGAAAACCGAGAATATAAACATTTGTATTAAAAACCTCATGTTAAGAGAGAATAACAGAAATGTTTTAATAAATAATACAAGTTATTGTTTTTATATTTGCATACACAGCTTTACTCAAATCTTTAAATCAAGCAAAGGTATAGGGATATTTAACTTTTTCCTCTATTTTTCTCCAGAATATTGTTAGCTTAAGATTTCTCATTAAACAACTGGGATGCCTGGGTGGCTCAGTCGGTTAAGCACCTGCCTTGGGCTCAAATCACGATCCCGGGATCCTGCGATGGAGTCCCACTTTGGGCTCCTTGCTCAGCCGGGAGCCTGTTTCTCCCTCTGCCCCTTCCCCTGCTTGTGCACTCTCTTTCTTTCTCTGACAAATAAATAAATAAAACTTTTAAAAATAAAAAAAAAAAGATTTCTCATTAAATGACTGATCTTCAGTTACTCTAAAACTAGAAAATCAACTATTTTCTCTTGAAAGGCACCCCAGTATCTTACTTCAAAAAAGTTAAAGAAATTCCTACATTGTCAAAATATTCCTTTTACTTGAAGCAGTTCTGAATCAATGCCCTTCAAAAATTAAGAATCTTTCACAGCTCTTATTTCGCTAAAGCAGCCTGAACATTCTGAAAGTAATCTTAACTGAAATTCATCAATCAGGAAATGACTTGGCTACCAATTTCTATAACCCACCTCAGAGGGTGTCTTCACTGAAGTATCAGATTTTGGCAAGAGATCCACATATGCATTTGAAATGACAATGTCTCCAGTTTCTTGGACCTTAAAAGAGATGTAAGAGGGGAAAAAAAAACAGTTCACTCTGATGATTCCAAAGAAAACACAATATCGCTGTGAAACAGTATACAGTCATTTAAAAGAAAATGGCAATTTTTCCTCCTAAGAAAATAAGAATCCAAATTAAATCAAGTTTATAAATTAAATGTCAAGATGAACAAACACGAAGGCTTGCTGTTTTCACCCTAACTGTAGACACCCTTTTAAAAAATACCTATGACCAGGTTCCGTCTCCAGAATTCTAATTTAAATGGCCTGTGGCAGATCCTTGGCATTGCTATTTGGGGAAATTATTTTTTAAACACAGGTGTGTCTCGTGGGGAGCCAGGGTGAGAAACGTTGAATTCTTATAAATAGTACAAGGCATGGCAGAGTACCCACACGAGGTAGTGATGCTCAAACTGCATTTGTTCTATTCAGAGAGAATAAAATCCGCTGGAACAGACCACAGTGATCCTTTTTAAATAATAACTCCAGCTCTAATTTCAAATAGGAAGGGTACACACCATAAACTAAATGCTTAAATAGACTTTCATCAAAACACTCATGAAGGGCGCCTGGGTGGCTCAGTGGGTTAAAGCCTCTGCTTTCGGCTCGGGTCATGATCTCAGGGTCCTGGGATCGAGGCCCGCATCGGGCTCCCTGCTCAGCAGGGAGCCTGCTTCCCCCTCTCTCTCTGCCTGCCTCTCTGCCTCCTTGTGATCTCTCGCCCTCTGTGAAATAAATAAATAAAATCTTTAAAAAAAAAAAAAAAAACACTCATGAAAGGAACTCAAATTCGAATCCCTAATCCTTCATCTAAAATTATTCCAACGGCTACTCTTTCATGAAATTATGGTATTGCTACAAATGGGCAGGACCGGGTCTAAAAATGAAGCAACATTTATTAAAAGTGATTTTTAACAATGGACATCATTCTCCCTTGACAACTTGCCATCGTACTTCAGAAGAAAGATCTTTCAAACAATTTATTCATTTTATTTCTAATTATATACAGTGCAAAGCATGGAAAGAGACAATTCATGAACAAAATACACTTTAGTAAATTACTTTCTTGTAATCAAGCCAAGCCTGTCATTTTGGAACATTAGTTTGAAATGTTTCTTAAAATACAACATGAAGGAAGGAGGGAAGGAAGGAAAGGAGGATTCCTATATATAACTAATAGGAACGAGTACCTCTAATCACTGGGGGTGGGCGGGGAGGAGGCAAATACAGTGAAAGGAAGATATGCTTAGAATTTATCAAAATGGCAAGAAGGTATTCTACTTAGGTATTAAATTCTTTCTCAGCTCTTTTAAGTCTGTATCCATGGAGATTATTTCTATGCTGTTCATTACTGCAACTGAGGAAAATAAAAACCTGTAATGTGGTTATGGACCTTACTGCCTATAGATTTCATCACCTTACTCAAAAAATAAGACTTACTCAAAATAATTAGAAAAGACGAAGGCTCCAGAAGAGGTGGCACAAATATTAACCACAAGAGGATGCAGAGAAAGGCCATTTGTCAGTCTGTGGGAGCAGGAGAAGGGAAGTGAGTCGTAAGGGGCTGCCTCTAAGGGCAAAGGAGAGCTTGAAAGGAAGCCAAGAAGACAGGAGGCCACAGGAAATGAAGAGTATACACAAATTAAGCAGGAAAGGGACATTGAAAGCCACAGGAATTAATGAGGAGTCAGGCAGCCACACAGAGCTGAGTTCTGCAGTTATTTCTTGATGAAAGAAACTGTGATATAATAACTAGAGCAAGGGCTCTGGGATTCGGGCTTTGAGCTACGAAGACCTGGATGTGTCTGCCAGCTTGATCACTTTCTGTGTGACCGTGAGCAAGTATTTAAGAGCCCTGAACCTAGATTTTCTTCTAGTGAATGGCAAGTTCTTGGGCATATTAGAGATAATGGTATATAGCCTGCTCAGAGTATTTATTAACTACTATTATTATCCATGATGGTGTCTACACTGCTCAGCACACACCATCTGATTTTTAACAAGTACGGAATGATGAGCCAAAAAAGTACCAGCCTGGTCAACCATGTTAACAACAATTATCTTTAAAAATCTTACAAATAAAGGGATGATTGCACGTCCTTTTAGTATTTTACTGGAACACTGCCAACAGTCTCACCCAAATATCATTTAGCTCTTAAGGGAGGCATACTTATTTTCTGTCTTGTCACCTGTTCTTAATTAGGTCCAACCTCTGTGACATAAGGTGTTAATTTCTGGATTTTGTTGTGATCAAGATGCACATGATTTCTGTCCAGAAGAAAACATACCATTGAGGGTATGTTTTTTTTCTGTAGGACATTAATTACTTTTGCCTCTAATTCAGCGAGATTATTTGAGAGCGGGTCCTGTTGGACCAGCCACTATTGCTCTAATTCTCTTCTGAACCAGTTTTATCATCTTGCCAGCTCCCTCAGTAAGCAATTAAACAGAGTTCTGTCATATTTTCATTTCATATCTGTGTGAGAGTCATGCCTTTAATAGTCTGAAGGTTGTATTTTGACAACAACTTGATTGACTGGTTGAGCCAAAAACATAGGGTTGGTTGGGTTTTCCAAAGAGCTGAGCCACTCGTACCTATAGGCACCAATTTAGTAAAAAGTAAAACAAAATAAAAAAGAAGGTACATGGGCATCTTATTTTCAATTAAAAGGTACCACTGATTAAAAAAAAACCTTCTAGGGGCGCCTGGGTGGCTCAGTGGGTTAAGCTTCTGCCTTCCGCTCAGGTCATGATCTCAGGGTCCTGGGATCGAGCCCCACATCGGGCTCTCTGCTCAGCAGGGAGCCTGCTTCCTCCTCTCTCTCTGCCTGCCTCTCTGCCTACTTGTGAT
Organism: Ailurus styani; assembly: GCA_002007465.1. Lineage (NCBI taxonomy): Eukaryota > Metazoa > Chordata > Mammalia > Carnivora > Ailuridae > Ailurus > Ailurus styani. The sequence goes on from LNAC01000462.1 coordinate 514,282, forward strand.
CTCTCTCTGTCAAATAAATAGATAAATAATCTTAAAAAAAAAAACTATAAAAAAAAACAAAAAAAAAAACCTTCTAGGTTTTCCATCATACCCACGGCACTCACGGAAAGAACACTCTAGCACGGACCGGGGCTCCAGGGGTGGTGAAGCAGGTAACAAAATAAGGAACCTCTAACGGCATGACTCATACCTTGGTTTGGAAATGGATTCTATTTCCTTCCTTCCACATCTCAGTTTGTAGAGTCTGTCCTGGATACACTGGTTTTCTGAAACGAACCTAGAAAAGAAATGAGTTTGAGGGTTACAAGTGTTTCAGAATGAAACCTTCCTATATGTAGGGAAAGAAATTCGGATGGACATTAGAGAACATAAAAGGAAGAAAAGAGAGGTTTAAATATATTTCAATTCATAAAGGAACACAAATAGAAGTATGATAAAATCAGATAATGGATACAGTTTGTATTAAGCTAGTTTATCTTCCAAAATAAAGAGTCCATAAATAGTCTTTCATTTCGACAAAGAAACAGAAACATCATCATGAGAAGGAGAGTGATACAGGTACCCCAGAACAAGGCAAAGGATGCAGCTCAAAGTGGTACCAAGTATGCTTGGGGAGTAAGACCGGGGTGGCATGCAGGACAAAATAATGCCCCTTCTTATTTCATCATTTTCTATACCACTGTATTTATTCAGCGTACCTTGGACTGCGTAATAACACAAGTAGTTATAGTAAAATGAAAAGCATGAAAATAATCAGTGTTCTTACAGGCAACACATCAGAAAATGCATTTTCGCTGCTGCATCGAACACAAATCAACAAAAGCTTCTGGACACCGTCTTAAACTTTGTTTTCAGTGTCTGTCTTTTGACGTCTACCTCCACAAAGGTACTGTGTGCAGAGGTAGGGTTTTTTTTATAATTTATATAGGAAGAAAATGTGCAAATCAGTTAGCAGCCATCATGCTGACGTATGTATACGTTTATGAGAGTTCAAATGCAGCCACTTAACATTCTTAATTAAGGTAGGGCAAACTACAAAATTTACAAAATTACAAAAAAAATTTTTTTAAGGTAGGGGCGCCTGGGTGGCTCAGTGGGTTAAAGCCTCTGCCTTTGGCTCAGGTCATGATCTCAGGGTCCTGGGATCGAGGCCCGCATCGGGCTGCCTGCTCAGCAGGGAGTCTGCTTCCTTCTCTCTCTGCCTGCCTCTCTGCCTACTTGTGATCTCTCTCTCACTCTCTGTGTCAAATAAATAAATAAAATCTTTTAAAAAAAATAATTTTAAGGTGGGACGCCTGGGTGGCTCAGTCGGTTAAGTGGCTACCTTCAGCTCAGGTTGTGAACCCAGGGTTCTGGGATCGAGTCCCGCATCAGGCTCCCTGCTCAGTGGGGAGCCTGCTTCTCTCTCTGCCTGCCACTGTGCCTGCTTGTGCTCTTTCTCTCTGACAAATAAATAAATAAAATCTTTAAAAAACAAAACATTTAAAAAAAATTTTTAAGGTAAATTCCAGTTTCTGTTAATGTGTACAGGCTGACATGTGTGTATGCTCCTGATTAACTCATGAAGCAATCCAACTAATCTGCTGAAACTACAATTGCATACGATACTTCTCACGGTGCAAGCATAAGAGGTATTTATAGCTGCAGCAGGAACACGTGCTGATCACCAAGTCAGTCAAATAAAAGAAATGTATATTGTTTCAGTACAGTACCTATATTAAATGAAGTCACTAAAACTCCTTTTCTTCTCTTAAAGTAAAAAAGGAACTACTGTTCAAATTACATAATAATACACACATACCTTAATTGCCTTGAATCTTGACACATCGTTATCCGCATACTGCTGTAAAACATGCCTGGCAGAAAATCCAAATGTACATAATCCATGTAATATGGGCTTGTCAAAACCTAAAAAAAAGAGAGAGAATTTGGTTAGACATAAGCTCATTTCCTTTTTAAAAGCCAAGGATAGTTAATTCAGGATTTCAAACAGCACTTGGATGAATTATACCATCTATTTTAAGCAATGTGGAAAAGAGTTTGTAAAAAAATACTTCGGCGGAAAACTATGAAATAAACAAACTGAGAAGAAACAAGAAAAGAATGCTTGTTAGAGAGGTGGGAACAAAAAGAACTGTTCTGTTTAGCTGGGGCTGTAACCACGAACTCCACACTGATTTCAGGACCAGACGATCCTTCCCTCACCTCTCAGTCCCCTGCTCTCTCCTCCAAGGTCCTTGCCTGTCAGGGCAACTCAGACATGCACCCACACGACCCCATCGAAACCCTACGCTCGCTTCCGTCCTCCACCATCTGAATTATGAACTCCAAGCAGACCACCCTCTGGACGCTACATCCTGCCTTCCCGATCTTTGGCATAAATGTGTTAAGAGAGGCCTATTTTTAAAATATGACTCAAACTAGCTCTCCTAAGTAGCAATGTCTCTCCGTGTAACTTGGATGACGGAGCTAGTAGTTTTCATGGGTATATACCATGAGCAACTCACCTGCCAAAGCAGAGAAGTCAGGATCAATGTGTAAGGGATTCCAGTCGCCGCTAAGGCGGTACAAAGCAGCCTGTGGAGAAGGAATTATATAAGTAATGAGCTATTCTCAGTAACTACTTTCTGAGAACACATTAAAAGAAAAACAGGATATGTGGTCGGTTATTATATAAGAAATATACTCTAATTGAAGCTCTGACTTAAAAAGTAACATTTCTAACACAGAAAGAGGAACTGTAAATCAAATGCTTTTTGTAACACTTGCCACTGAAATCAGCTGCAGAGGAGGGGACCCGCCAGATCATGAGAAGGGGAGCCATGAACTACATCTGGGTAAGGAGCAAGTCACAGCAACTCTCATTAAAAAACAATGAAGATAAGGTAGATATTTACAGCCTCTTCTAACCAAGCAAAATTTAGGCCACCTTCCTTAACAGGGTACTCTGAACTGAAGCCTGTAAACCAATACTACACACACAAACATCAAAGACAACCGCCGACTTTCACCCTCCTGGCACACCAAATCCTGAGCATGAGCTCAGCCTGCAAGAAAACAGATGGACAGGTTGCCAGGGAGATGAAATTTCTGCTTAGTCCAGTCACTTCTTTACTTCGGGGAGGCAGGATGAGCAGAAAGATACAGAAAACATTAGGGAAAAGGTGCCATAGCTCCCAACATTTAACTTGTTTATCGTTCAAACTAGAGAGTACTTTTCAGTACTGACAGGGAGAGCCGAACAGCCACCAGTAAGTATTCCGTGTATCTCTGTGGGATCTGCCTCAGTAGGTCTCTGCCCTTTCCCATCAGTTGCTACCTCTCAGGTTTTCCAAGACTACAGAAATGCTGCATAAAGACTCATCGTGCCAGTATATATGACTTCCTTAATTACCAGATTCTTATTATTTTTAATTATTGATTATTCTTTTTTAATACATTTTATTTCTAGAAAACAACATTTTCCATAATGCATTGGAAAATGCCATTTCTTTTTAAATACGCTTTGTACAATTTTAATAAGCTCTTTCTCTTCTCCATCACTCCATGTAATAGTTCTATAAATGATTCATTTTCTCAATTACTCGACAGTGTTCCATTTATATGACCTTCTAAAAACAACTAAATACAAATCAACAATTATAGTGGTAACTTGCAAGATTCTGTGTAGTATGTTAGAGGATTAAGTGATCATTTTTTAAAAACACTTTGCAAACAATAAAACATTAGGCAAATATACAGGACTGTGTTGCATGCAAATGAAAACAAAGATACATTTCAGAGCCTGAAGGGCAGGCAGTCCAACCTGATGGGCTTTGACACCAGGTGGACCTGTGTTCAGATCCAGCTCTGTCATTAATGGGCAAGTTTCCTTACCACCCTAAGCCTTAAATTTCCTCATTTAAAAAACTGAGAGGTAATACACCTCTTAAAAAGCATTATCCCTGGGCGCCTGGGTGGCTCAGTGGGTTAAAGCCTCTGCTTTCGGCTCAGGTCATGATCTCAGGGTCCTGGGATCGAGGCCCGCATCGGGCTCCCTGCTCAGCGGGGAGCCTGCTTCCCCCTCTCTCTCTGCCTGCTCCTCTGCCTCCTTGTGATCTCTCTCCCTCTGTGAAATAAATAAATAAAATCTTTTAAAAAAAAAAAAAGCATTATCCCTGATAAATATTTATACCTCAGTAAATGTGAGCTATTATTATTATTTTAAAAGGCATTAGTGACAGTAAGCGGACTGAAAGAAAGCCAGGCTCAAAGTAGGTGAGTAAATGCTTTGTTGTCTTACTGAGGACTCTAGTCTGGGAAACAGTCTTTCAGATTGCTCTGAAGAACTGTCCCAACACTTGTTGGCTAAGGGGATTATATACACAAGAGGGAGAGGGAACACGCATGTTACAAGGTATAATTTGTTACGAATGTAAAAATTAAGGTTTTCTGATTTCCAAACAGGTAAGAGAAAGACCCTGGGGGTCATCTTAATACACGATGTTTCTATATATCTGATTGTTTAAAAAATACTGTTTGCGTGTCTCAGTTTAAGTGGTTTTCTAGTTCCTCCTTTTTATTTCTCCTTGAGGTCACCTGAGACGGTTACAGGAGGCTGACATCAGTCACCTATGGCAATGTTCATGCAGGAGGATACAACAACCAAATTTTAAGATTAGTACCAGTACTCTTACCCCACAGATAACATTTCTATAAATGAATAACAACTAATTCTCCTAAAGAAATCCAAAAAAGGAATATGAAAATTTTCATATTATTTCAATGTTAGTATTGCTTCCTATAGATGGCAGAGAAAGCAAAGACCAAATGGAGCTATCGTGAGACATGGCTAAAGTCAAGGGACTGGATATTTTAGTAAATTCAATCACAAATGCAAAATAATCATTTTCCAAATAATAAGGAACACCGTCAAGGCTTACTTGCTGATTATTTGGACAGACGTTCATATTTCAACTTTCAGAAGGAAAGCTAAAATCTTGTTTTTTGTTTCAGCTCTGTCTAGATACAAAAATCACTAAAACTCACCAACACACACGTACACACACAACTAAGAAAAACAGCTACAAATTGCCTTACTTGTGAATTAATGAGAGTGGGAGGATCTTCAACATATCAGTAAATTAGTTCTTAATTTTATTTTTAAAAATTGTATCATTAGATTAAATCAAAAGGCTCAAAAATGTGTACTTCCCAAATCCTCACATGCTCCAAAAAAGCATACAGATCAATGTGAAGAACAAACAAAACTGCGCAGATGCTAAGCCTACAGACAGTGTAACTAAAGACAGAGAGCACTGCGAACTTCAAATTGCTATAAGAAGAAAAATAAGGGCGCCTGGGTGGCTCAGTGGGTTAAAGCCTCTGCTTTCGGCTCAGGTCATGATCTCAGGGTCCTGGGATCGAGGCCCGCATCGGGCTCCCTGCTCAGCGGGGAGCCTGCTNCCCTTGTGATCTCTCTCCCTCTGTGAAAAAAAAAAAAAAAATCTTAAAAAAAAAAAAAAAAAAAAAAAGAAGAAAAATAAGCACCAATTTCCAGCAGAGCTACCCGCTGAGCACCCTCTCAAAGCTACTGGAGAGAGCGGCAGGGGTAAGAAGGGGAGCACAGAAGCAGTGTGGAAGAGAGGAGAGGAAAAGAAAGAAAAATCGCTTCCAGAAAGGCTCTCTTAAGGAAAAAAAAAAAAAGTACTGAGGAGAATCCTGAAAGAAGAGAGCACTGACTACAAAGAAAAGAATTACAAGTGTTTGGGGACTCCAAGTGGCAGTCCAGAAAGGCAACATTTCTTGGGGAGAAGAGGATAAAATAAAGAAGTCCCTTTTCACGACTAGATAATGTAGGAAAAAAGAAGCAAGACAGGAAATTTAAGATAAAGAGAACTAAAAAAAAAAAAAAAAGATTTAGTAAAACAGCTCCTGACACTGTCCCACTCCAAAAAGCCATCTCTCAAAAACACACGCTGCCACACTGACAGAGGCAGGCAATCCTAAATTTCTTAACCAGATAATCTTTTTTTTTTTTTAAAGATTTTATTTATTTATTTCACAGAGGGAGAGAGATCACAAAGAGGCAGAGAGGCAGGCAGAGAGAGAGAGGGGGAAGCAGGCTCCTCGCTGAGCAGGGAGCCTGATGCGGGCCTCGATCCCAGGACCCTGAGATCATGACCTGAGCCGAAAGCAGAGGCTTTAACCCACTGAGCCACCCAGGCGCCCTTAACCAGATAATCTTGTAAATCATCACAAAGTTCCATTTTACCCACAAACCAGTAAGCAGCCTCCATATGTAAAAAGCTACTATAAGACTAAAAGAGGAAATAAGAACCAAAACATTATAATAAATGAAATTTCCCCCAAACAAAGCAACTACCAAACATAAGAAAATTCTAACACAACACTCAAGCATTTGGGGATATGAAACAAACACCATGAATCCAAAACTCAAAAACTACGAACATCAAAAGGACAACAACCATGACGGAATGAAAAAGAATTGAACTCAGGAAAGAAAGGGAAGGGGGGAATTCTATCAGTAATGAAGACTAAATTATAAGATGCCTATGCGCTCCTGGGTGGCTCAGCCAGTTAAGCATCTGACTCTTGGTTTTGACTCAGGTCATGATCTCAGTGTCGTGAGATCGAGCCCCGCATGGGGCTCCACGCTCAGTAGCGAGTCTGCTTGAGATTCTCTCTCTCCCTCTGACTCTGCCCCTCCCCTCTCAAATAAATAAAATCTTTAAAAAATTGTAAGCTGCCTAGAGAAAAACATATTCAAATCAAAATTTAATAAGAGGCATAAAAGAAAGGGAGGGAAAGAACCAAGAGAACAGAAATGAGACCGAGAAAAAAGTAAAAAAGGCAGAGACAAAGTGGCTAACAGAAGACAGGCTAAGATCCCACACACATAAAGTTGAAGTACTTGAAGAAGAAAAACAAAACAACGAATGAGAACTACTATTTAAAATTATAATCCCAGAAAACTTGGTGAAAAGAAAAGAAGATGTAAATATACCTATTAAAAACGCCTACCAATGATATGGGGAAACTGACCAGGAATAGGCAACACGGAGACGCAGCATAGTAAACCTACTGGGCTTTAAAGATAAAGAAAAATAGGGGTGCCTGGGTGACTCCATCAGTTGAGCATCCAACTCTTGATTTCAGGTCATGATCTTGGGGTCATAAGATAGAGCCTTACATTGGGGTCTGTGCTGAACATGGAGTCTGCTTGGGATTCTCTCTCCCTCCCACACTCCCCTGTTGCCTGTGCACTCGCTCTCCCTCTCTCTCTAGCAAAAAAAAAAGAAAAAAAAAAAGAAAAAAAAAGATGAAAAATATCCTAAGGGCTTCAAGGATAAAGACCAAGTAACTTAAAGAAAGATAATTAGCTTGGTATCAAAATTCTCAAAAGCCACATACAAAAGGAGATAACAATGGAACACCATTTCTGAGAAACTCAAGACTTCATATCCTACCAAGTTGCTCTCAAAGCATCTAGGGTATAGAAAAACAGTTTTAAACACACAGAAACCAAAGGAACAGGATACACATGAGCCCTTCTTGGGGAAGCTACCACAGGAGGAGCTTTATCTAACACAGAGGTGACAGGGCAACATTTAGCAAAAGTACTGATATAGTCATTTGCAAATCTAAGACTAAAACAAAGATGGGGATGAGAGCAGAAGAACATATACATGTTAAATGTTCTGAAAAAGTAAAATTAATGTAGCTCAAAAAATGGGAATAAGGGAGAAGAGAAACAAAATAGAAGAGGTTCTTTAACTGTAATACAGGAAACAGGTAGAAAACAAAAGACAATGATTAAAACTGAAAAACCACAGAGTAATAAACAAGAAAATGAGGCATGAAGGGCATATAAAAAGGTGGGTACCAAAAAAAAGGTTTATGACTTCCACTTCCGGCCCTGACAGAGTACGCTTCTACTGTCAAAAACTAGGAAAAAGAAAAATTTTACATGGGGGAGGGAGGCAATGTTCTTTGACACTGCAGAGCGATGTCTAGATAGACTGTCTTATGTCTTGATAGAAGAGACACAAACAAGAGAGCATGGCTCTTTGCCGGACAACACTTTTCAGACTGCAGGGCAAAAAAAGGAGAGTCAAACAGAGCAAAATGATCTCAATGAGTTAAAAAGATAAATACTGGAGCTCTGGGAGACCATGTGGCTGGAACGTGACTGCAATGGAGAGGGGGAAGCTACACAGAAGAACACTCCAGAAATCTAAACAGTGGTCAGTCGGTCCCCTTGAGGGCCATAGAGAAAGACCCTGGAAGATGAGCCATCACATGAAGAAAGAGCCCTTGTGGGGTTTAGAGGCACTCCAGGCAGAAGTCAGCATGAAGACCTCAACTTACAAAAGACACCATCTTTGACCTCCCGGCCCAGCTCAGCCACTACTGGAGAACAGCTACGTGAGTAGATGCAGAAGGAACACCCAGGCAACACACAGAATCATAAAAAACAAACAACAAAGGTACTACTTATAATACACTTGGTAATTTAATAAAATATATTTTAACGGACAGTATAACCAATATACCCAAGACTAACTTTATTTAATAATGATAGTAGCTAATGTTAGAATAGCGGTATAAAATTTGTTTCTGGGGAAAATAGATACTTGTTTTCATTCCCCAGCTGTAAAGCCTAACATCTAATATCTATTTATTCTTCATCTTTCTAGATTACTAAGGATGCATTTTCTACTTATTAATTATGAAAAACTACAAAGGACACCTGTAATGTCATACCAGTTTGAAGATGAAGAAATGCTCCTAAAGACATGATAAGGAAACTGTCCCAGAAGTGATATGGGAAGAGCTAAAAATATGGTTGCCAGTTTCCTTAGTGACCAGAATGTCACTGATTTAATGTAAACACCCAGCACAGCAGGGTTGATGCTATAATGGCATGATCTTTTTCTTACTTGCACTCCTCCTTCCAGATCTGCCCAACTACAACGATCTCCCACTACTGTCTCATGGTGGCTCCCATTCTTACCTTTCCTACAGCATCACACTCTGCCCCTCTCTTGCGGTTAGCTCTCGTTACTTATCCCTAGCCAAACTGCAAGCCCTGCATCTCTGGTACGGAGAGAATAGCCATACCACACGGCAGCTCAGCTAAGTGCCAGTTTTCCTACCAGAACCTTCCGAACATCATTTCCTAATGAGTATTCCTTCTCAGAATGTCTACAGCACTTACACACCAATTCAAAGCCCGTGTTTAATCATCCGTTGTATGGAACAGGTGACCTAGTTATTTCCACATTTACATCCTGAGTATCCAAGTGTCCTTTCATCTCCTTGACCATAGATCCCATTTCTTCCACTTGATCTGTAGCTCCTATGGCACCAATTCAGTTTAAAACAGCCCTAAATCCCTTGAAGTTTATGCAAAGTTTTATGAAAAATGTTTTTTGAAGAAACAGAATGTGGCTTTCATCGTATTCTCAAATGACCACAGGAGACAAAATGCTCTGCCATATAATGAATGGGTGCCTGTTAATTTATACAAAAAAATATTTGTTAACTTAAAAACGGCCCTTCATAACATAGCAAAAGAGTCAACTCTGCTGAACACTAACAAAAAGTTCTACTTCTCTGAAAACAGCTAAGAGGAAAAAAAAAAAAAACAAACTCTCGACTTACTGTGTGTAGAAATTCAAGCCTTGGAAACTATTTCGCTTTTTTTATCTACAGCAGATTCCTTTTACTATTTCAGTAACCCAAGAATAATAAAGGAGCACTGCTGGGTTTTCTGAACCATGAAACCACCAAGCCTTTTCTGTCCTTTTAGTGCCTTAATAAAATTAATTTCACTATGAGGCTTTAACTAAACATAAATATGGGTGCATTCTTAAGAAATGGATAAGAAACGGGGATGGGAAAAATACTGAAAGGCAAAAACTCATCTCAGGAAAAAAAGTGTCCTTCTTTCCGTCACCTGATTCCACAGTGCAGAAAAAAATATAATTGCATATGTATCAGTCTTAATTCTTTCTGGCTCACGAAATTAGATTTCTATTTGCCTGCAAACATAAATCCTGCAGGAGTTCTCATATCAAGCGTATCAAAATTAGCATCAAACCACATAAACTTATGAATAATTTGCTGTCCTTACCAACACTCCCTCAGAGAGGACCATCAGAGCATTATGTATTTTGTTCTATATCTGCGTGCTTTGTCCTCTGGCCACTGCGGAGAAGACTCTTTGGGGACTCACACAAAGTGGCCTTTCTCATCTTTACAGTTACCTTTTGTTTCTTAAATCAATCCTCACATGCTCACAGACTCTCTACTGATTTTATCTCCTCCATCAGGAAACAAAGTATTTATGCCAAATGAGATTAAACCACCCACCCTTCCTAAAATGCTTTATTTTTGCCTGTCCACTAAAGCTGGCCTAAAATAATCTGTTTTCAAGCAATGTAGCTCGATTTTCTTTCTAGAAAGAGAAAAATGTGATGAAAATTTGCCTTTTAGTTCTTTTTATCCTGCTTGGGAAGGCCTTAATGAAACTGTTCATTGCTAAGGTAGGCAGTCTCGTTAAGCCCTGGCCAACAAAGCAAACAGGGAAAATACAATCTCACCTGATTAGGTGACGTGGTATCTCGAAGTATGGCATCCGGAGGTCGATTAGGCATGGCTACAGTTACCTGAAATCAAAAAACATCACATATGTTAAATACCAACAAAGTAATAGTTAACTCTCTTTACTCAAACTGGTATATTTGATGAACAACCCTGCTTCAATGTAATAAAATTGGCAAGTTAGATAAAAAGCTTTTAAAAATATTTCCTGCTCAGGAGGTAACGTTTAAAATTTCCCAACTGCTATCCTCATCTGTGTGGTGATTTCCCTGAAATGACCCTGTTTAATAAAGGGATTATACAACCGGATCCATTCTCTGGGCCACAAAGGAGAAAGAGGTGAAGACTTTTTTCCCAGGACAAAAGGTGAGGTAATAACTGTAAGAATCAGACAAACAACTCACACCTAAATTGATTTCATCTTTAAATGTACTTTACTAAGGGTGACGGTCTCTCAGCTGGCTGAGATTCTTGGATGTGTGGATTAATGTTCTTCATCAAACCAGCTTTCCTTCCACCATTTTGCCTGTTTCCTTCTCTCTCAGCTCTCTAGCTCGAACTCCTTCCACACGCAAGCTGCTAGCCTGGAGGCATCCCACATTTCCCTGAAGCTCTTCATTCTTTTTCTTTTCTTCATCTTTTTTCTCTTTGTTCTTGAGATTGATGTAAGTAGGTAGGTAGGTAGGTAGATAGATGGACAAAGAGAGAGACAGATCTTCAAGCTTTCTGACTCCTTCTTCTCCGAGTTCAAATCTACTGTTGAGCACTCTAGAAAATTCTTCCTTTCGCTCATTGTACTTTCAGCTCCGGGACTTCTGTTTGTTTCTGCTACATAATTTCTCTTTCTTGATTTTCTCTCTTTGAGGAGTCACTGCATCGCACACAACTTCCTTTAGCATGCTCTCCTTTGGTTCTCTGAACACATTTAGAATAGCTGCTTGGAAGTCCTCATCTATGAAGACCTCTCAAAGGGAGTTTCTATTGTTCTGTTGTTCTTTTCGTTTTGTTCTGGTTTTATTTTCCTGTCTCTGGATCATGTGCTCCTGTTTCTTGCATGCCTTGTAATTTTTTGTTGATGACTGGACATTTTAGATAACCTGTTACAGCAACTCCAGACAGTGACCTCCTTTCCCCTTGGCAGGCTTGTGCTTACTGTTAACTTGTTTATTTGTGTAGCGCCTTGACTAGACTGTTCGGGCTGAGTCCGTCCCCCACCGTGAACAGCCTCTGGTGGAGCTCCTCATAGGTGCAGCCTCGGGCACAAACGCAGTCACCCTGGAGGACAGTGGTGTTAGCAGGGCTCTCTGGGACTATCTCTCCCGGATCTCTCTGTTCAACTGTCTCCCTCCAGTGGGATCACACCCAACTGCTGGGCTCCACTAAGTGTCAGATGATTGCTCTATTATTTTCAACAGTGCTCTGGGGCATAAGCTGCTCTGAAGTCAGGCCTTTTCACAGGGCTAGTCTTTGAAGCCTGGCTTTGAGGTTTGTTATGATCCCACGAGGGCTCTCCTTAGCTGTCTCTCCATGGCTCTCTCTAGTAAACTTCTAACTGGGCTACTTGTTAGCTTCCTGCTCTCATGGAACTACCAGCCTCCTCCTGATACATGTTTATAACTAACGTAACCTAGTTTTCTGTGGGCACATTTACTTTTGAATTTCCAAATATTCTGTTCCATGATGAGTCAGTTTCCTTGGCAAGAACTTCAGCGATCTCTTATCATGACAGCCTGCCTTACCCCTAGGGCAAAACCGCTCCCCCACTGCAGTAGGGGGGAGGAACAAGGAGAGTGGCCCACTTATCTCCAAGTGATAGCCTCAATTTACAAGTGGTGTTGGGCAGGGCAAGTGGCACTGGTCTCCTCGGCCTTCCTCTTCCAGCATCAAATCCTCACCTGATGAGCAAACTGGGGCAAGAGGGGGCAGGGCCTGAGTCTTCTCAGCTGATCACAGGTGGAGCAGTTTCCACCCTGTGTAAGTGGGGGCTGGACAGAGGACGAGAATCCCCTAACTCTGAGCTACTTCTACCTGAAAGGGAGCTTCAGCAACACAAGCCGGGGATGGAGAAGGGAAAGGAAAACTAGTAACCTCCCCTTCCTCCTGGGAAGAAGGCATGGCCCTATTCTGGGAGCTGGGGCAGACAGATCACGTGTGCTGCCTGCACAAGCCTGGAGGGGAGCTTCCCCACACTGAGCAGGGGAGGAGGGAGAAAGGGAAGAGGCATGGCTCAAATGCCAGACTCTCGCTGTTCTTATCAAGACAAAGAGCTCCTTGAATAAACATGTCTTCATTTGTTATATGCCCTGAGGACAGTTCCCAGCCACTTCAAATTGTTGTCACAGGGGAGAGGGTCCAGGGAACTCCTCACACCATCGCTCCCGAAGCAGTTTCTCCATACTGCTTTAAGTATACTTCATTCACTTCAGAATATTTATTATAGTATAATCTTATTACCTCAAACACATCAGAGGTAAAGCCCAGGTTAAATTAGTGTCAAATCCAAGTTATAAAATATTTAGAAAAAAATGTTTTTAGCTAGAATCTGAGAACTAAAGAGTAACTAAAACTGTCTTACATAAAAGAAGTGCCTAAGTCATTTAATGAATAAAGATTTTATTTTATACAAAGATCACCTGCATGCGTTGGGTTTTTCTAAAGACTTCTGGGTGCTACAAAGTTTGTATAAGAAAGGAAAAATATTCCCATAATTATCTCAGGTACATTATATTTATGTCAGCCAGACTCTTCTATATATAACACATGTTATCATTCAAAATACATACACATAAACAGCATCTCCAACCCAAGGAACATACTCTGATCCAGAGAAGTGTGAACTACTGAGGATACACTCTATGAAATTATACATATGGAAATATGTGTGTTTGCACATGTAGTAATATGTGTATTCAAAATGTGTATCCCAAATATAGATAAGGACACTTAAATACTCATATATTTTGCTTATAAGGCCAGAGCCTACCTTGATTTTGTCTGATGTCCGTTTTCCACCAACGCCTCCAGAGCCAACAATGAAAATAGAGAACTGATTAAAACATACAAGTTCCTCCTCAAAGTAAGAATAGACTGAAAAGCAAATAAAAGAAAAAATAAAGTTATTCTCAAAAGACATGACAAGTTAACCAATATATGATCAGTGATTCCTTTAAAAGTTTCAAAAACAAAATCTAGTTACTGAAAGGTATGGTAATTTAAAGATGCCCAAGTTTGGTTTACAAAGCATGATTTTAATTCATTCACTACCAGTCTCTGGAAGGCAGAGTGAAGAGCATTGTCACAAATCCTCTCTTCATTATCAAACAGCAGTTTCTCTCACCTCTTCTTAAACCTCCCCAACTGCCTATCAGATCTCAACGCTCTCTCCATCTCGAACATTTCCAAAAATCCCACTATGAAATGCAGGTATCCACACTCTCAAACATTTGCACATTCTGCCCAAGGACTCAAAAAGAGTCTGAAATATAAAAGAAATAGTGAGAATGAAGGTATAAGCTTCAAGGGGCAGAATCATGGGCATTTTCCTCACCATTCTGTTCCTAGCAATCAGATTAGTACCTGGGACTGAAAAGGCACCTAATAAAGGTTAAACTAACGAGTAAATTAAGAAATATATGACATGAGGGAGCAAGTCGGTGAATAAGTGATGAAGGAACGTAGGACAACTGTCCCTCTTTCCACTAATTTCCCAGTGAGAGTTTGAATACTCTCTCCTATCTCCAGCTCTAGAAAACTAGAAATATGACTCTGAATGGCAGACTAAGGAAAAATCTTATTATAACAAAAAATAAGGAAGGTCGTGGCAATTTGTATTTAAAATAAGATTTTTCTCTTCATTACACAGGAAACTGGATATCTCATTTCATATACACTTTGTCTACCAGATTCTAATACATTATTACCCATTCAAGCTGTAGTTAAATCAATGAAGTAGGTCAAGAGAAAAGAGTAACATGAAAGCTAAGGTCACAGCAGAACCTCTGTTTTGTGGTATGTTACATATTGGGTAGCACAGGGAGAAGAGTAAAAGAAAACGAGGAGAGGTGAAGCCAAATGTTAGCCAACTTCAGGAATGACAAGGAAACTCAAAAATCTACAACAGAAAAGGGAGGAGGAAGAGGACAAGGAGAAAGAGAATAAGCCGAGAGAACAGACATACCGATGAAGCTCTACGAGCTAATGCAAACAATGCAGCAGAATATTTAAGAGCATCAAAAATGTACTCAGCATCTGATTTAGTAAAAACAAGACAAGTTCCCCAACAGCGCATACAGTAAAACCTTCTATTATCTAATTAGAATAAAAATGATGAAGCCTGTATGCCATCTATCAGACAATATTAAACTTTCCACTATAATTTATTTCCAAATTTTTTGACAGTAAAGATCTATTTCTTGTCTTCTAAACTTTAGAATAAATGATTTTAAGCATTGTATCTTTAGCCAATGTTTAATTACTAGCATTTCAATATTTGTTAAACTACTATAACCTTTTTTTTCCCTACTGCAAAGAAAATGTGGCTCTAGTGTTTAAGTCCCATTTGAGTTCAACAGGCCTGAACATGCAACATTAGGAAACTAACTACTATTTTTTTTTTATAATTTTTTTTTTTTTATTCTTTGCCCAAGGGGTACAGGTCTGTGAATCATCAGGCTTACATCTTTCACAGCACTCACCAAAGCACAAACCCTCCCCAATGTCCATAACCCATCCACCCTATCCCTACCCTCCCACCCCCCAGTAACCCTCAGTTTGTTTTGTGAGATCAGGAGTCTCTTACGGTTTGTGTCCTTCCCCATCCCAGAAAACTAACTACTATTTATGAAAATGACTCAGGGGTCAAATGTGTTCCAAGTCCCAAAGAGCTAACAAAGACAAGAATATCTACAGTATAGGCTAATTATCAACTGATGGCTGTTGATGTGTTCCTACCAAGTCCACACTCCAGAGAGCTGAGCTCTATACCAGCCACACTCACCTCTGTGCTTTGGCCCTACTGTTGGAAACGCCCCAGTCCTCCCAACCCTACCCCAACCCACTCTTTCTTCCCACCTTCGCTTCTTTTCTAAGACCTTATAAATTTTCAGAATGTTTATCTGGCTTTCACACAAACTGGAAGATGAACACGAACTTACTGATCAGTTGTAAGGGTGAAGTACTACATTACATACAAGGCCTATCAATCTAACAGTACTACGAGAAGAACCAGAAGTGAGTTACCATCCATAAGAACTACTAGCCCGGATCCTTTATCTAGGACATCAACAATGACTCCTTCATTTTTTAACTTTCCTAAAATAAAAAGAAAAAGAAATAAAGTGACTTTTTTGAAGACCATCAAGTTATTACATTCAGATAGGAGAGAACGTAACATAATTTCCCCTGTAAGTTCAGCAAAACTATAAAGTTACGCTTTGAAATAATTTTCAATTTAATGGTGAATAATTCAACATTAAAAGGAAACAGAATACCTAAGTCACTACATTTGAAACAACAAGTAGCAACATAATAAAGATCAAACTTTTAATACCCAGAAAATCTACAGACCAGCACATCCTGAACTAGATGGAAAATAAAGTGCTGCTGTTAGGTTTCTCGTACTCAAGCTAATGCTTTTTTTTTTCACCCCAAGGAGGTGGTCACTCAGCCTCTGACTGTACCACCACAGCTAACAAATGAGCCACTGAGAGACACAAAGAAGCTGACATCAGTCTCCTGACGCTTGTGGCCCTATGTCTCCTCACCTGCTAGGTTTGAATGGAAGACCATATATAGCAGTCATTCCTTGGTTTCCTACAGTTTGAAGAGGTATTCAGATTTTGAATATCCATATTTACTAGTGCACTAAGGTAAACTTTAACACTACCTAAAGAAAATGTACAGAAGCTACTGAAGGCAAATAATTCATGAGAAACATTGGTTGAGACTAAGAAGGTACAAGAAATTGAGAGAAATGTTTTCCATACCTTCCTATTCATCTCTTTTCAGTTGTAATCATTTTTTCAAAGACTTATTTATTTTTGAGAGAGAGCATGCAAATGTGAAAGGAAAGAGAAGAGCAGAAGGAGAGGGAAAGAAAAGCTCAAGGAGACTCCCCACTGAGCAGGGAGCCTGCCACGGGCCTCCATTCAAGGACCTTGAGATCACACCTGAGCTGAAATCAAGAGTTGGACGGTCAACCAACTAAGCCAGACACCCCTGCTATAAGCATTTTTGAGTATATGCCTACATCTCTCTCTTTAGATATAAAATCCCTAAAGGCAGAAATCTATCTCACACATTTCTGCTTTCCTCATAACCCAAGTTCCCAAGTGAACCCATGTTGGGCTGGTTGCACACGCAACACAGAGGGACCCTCCTGGCCTCTGCCCCGGCCACCAGCGCCACCGCCACACCGCACGCACACGACACACGCATGCACACAAAACCTTTGTGGCTGGGATCCACAATCCGTATTTTATTTTAATAACAGGAAGGGGCAGCTGGGTAGCATAGTCGGGTAAGTGTCTGACTCTTGATTTCGGCTCAGATCATGATCTAGGGTCATGATAAAGAGCCCCATGTCGGGCTCCACGCTGGGCATGAAGCCTGCTTGAGAGTCTCTCTCCCTCTGCCCTCCCCGCCCCCAAAAACAATAAAACAAAATAAAATATCAGTAATAGAATATAATGTAGTAACAGACTGTTTCAGACTGGTTAGAGAATTCATCTAAAACTGAACACTGTGCCTTGCATGTGGCAGGTGGCCAGCGGATACGTGACAAAGGCAGCCATCACACACTGGACATCACTTCATGGAAAACGTCGGCTGTGACACTGAAATAAAGCTATTCAGCTTGAAGCAAGAAGAATCTCATAACATTTTTAATAAAATAAAAAGATCTGGGGAAACATTAGAGGAGGAGTCCAGCCACTTGCTGACCTCTACGTTATACAATGTGAAATGATAAACACTTTTTTTCTATTTTACCATTTTATATGGTATTTAATTAGACAACATGCTGATATTAAAGCAGTGAAACAAATCTGTCAAATTACAGTGGAAGAATGAGAAAAGCAGCTTAACTGAACAAATAAGATATTACTGAGAAAAAGAAAATTCATTATTAAGGCAGACATGATTTTATTTACTCTAAAAGAAACCAGGAAAAAGTTAGTAACAAGAAATTCTCTCTGTATCTTTTAATGTGGTTTGCTTAATGAAAATCACTACCATAAATACCTGGGAAAGAAATCAAAAACCATATTCATAGGAATCATAGCTGATTATACACAATTACTAAGTTTAGAACACACATTTAGAAAAGACTCTTTTCAGTTGTTACTAACATATACATCAGGAAAAAAATAATAACGCATATATCGGTGGAGATAAACTGTCAGTATTTTGAAGTAATTTATTAATTAAGTCCATTACAGGACAAAGTTTAAGGTCACCAAAACAGCTACTCCTTCACATCAATCTACTCTAACGGCTGACAGACACATCAGTACCTTGCCATGTGATTTATTGAAGTTACTCTGCACCAGCTTAACACAATGACAGTTTAGAAGGTTCGTCAGGAAATAAAATGAGGGTATGATTAAGAAATCAGTGTATAACAAACTCACCTGCTCTGGGAAGTGGTTTATATAACTCCAAGTAATGCTCCCCGTGGAGAATCTATGTCAGAGTAAACACAATTTTAATAGCAGACTTTCCTGTCTCACAGGTTCTGCTGTGAATATTGCTAATTACAAGTGATATTCCGTCCACATGCTCACATTACTACTTCCCCCAAATTAACTGTCTCAGTTTGGCTTCTACTTCTTAATTATACAATGCAAAATTAATCAGTCTCCCAATCTAAAGACTGTCAGATCTTTTGAAGTAGAAAAGATATCTTTGTGTTCTTTCTTGATATTCATAAATCTTTGTTGAATGATAATTATGGATTGTTTGCCAATGCAAACACTAAACTAGACTATATTTCCAGTGCTTATCACTGTGCCTGGAACATACTGGTTATTTAATAACTATCTGTTGAATAAAAATGAATTGGCCGTACAAGTAATTTCAAATCACACGTACCATATACAAATGACTCAAACACAAAAGTAAACTTTACGACCATGTTCAAAGCAAAAAACTATCAATGTCAACGTTTCCTTGGTGTAATATCTTATACATTATCTATATCTATAGATATAGCCATAGATATATGTTCATCTCTAAGATATATCTATAAAGTATCTATTAATAGATACCAAGGACACTGTGTAACTTCTTAGCCACTTAACCTCAATGGATGGAAACAAGAATACACCAATATAGGCAGGAAAATAATAGGACGGGAAAAACAAAACCTGACGCACATATTCAGATGAGCACACCCAGTGGCGTGGGACAGCTTTAATTCCATGTCTTCCTCCGAACCCAGAAGGTAACAAATGGGACAAATGCAGGACGGTGCACTGCATCACATGGCTTTAGAAGCTTGAAGCTGGGAAGATGGGGGTTTCAAGTCAAGATGGCTATTCTTCCCCGCCAGAGACTGGGAACACCACTTACGATTGTTCCAACTCCTGCCAACTCTGAAGGAGTATTTTGCAGAATTTTGAAACATTTGCTTTAATTTCTTGTATTTCAATTATCCAAACAGAACGGATGCAGCAAAGACCATGGGACAGGGACCAAAACAACAAACTACTTGGTAGGTACCTCTTGCCTCCCTCCCGACTTCATCAGATGCTCAAATAAAATCAGTTTTCACAGATTCGGAGCAGCAATAGGCTAATCAACCCTCTAGTAAATGGGTCCTCTAATTATCAAAGTCAGAGAAACTGGCTCATAGCTCCATGTATTATTCAAGAGTTATCCCTGGGCTCTCTACTTGAACCTTACTCCAAGAAATGAAATCTACCCCACCTCAAAAACTTCCTCGCAGTTGTTCAACTTCCCTCCTTCCTGAAACAATCTGTTCGCTTTGCCTCTCAAATACCACACCCTCCTGAGCTCATCATCAGAGCTCATACCTCACCAGCCATTCCTTTTCAGCCTCTCTTGCTAATTCTGCATGTCTTCACCCTCTCCACACTTGCAGGGTCCCTGAGCTCAGGCTCTTCTCTACTTACACTCATACCTTACGTGATTTCATCTAGTCTTGTGTCTTTACACATCACTGAAAGTCTAAGAACCCCAGTTCTTAGACTCCCCTACACTCAAGACTCTCAAATTCAACTGCCCATTGTAGACCCCGACTTGAATGAGTAATAGAATCTCAAGTCTGTCCAAAACCAACTCCTGATCATCCCCACCTTAAAGTAATTGTATGTATCTATTTTATCATACATGTTATATGTAACTATTATACATATTAAATATATCATATAATTAATTATAAATAATGTATAGAGACATACATGCACATACATTATCCCAGTTACAAAAACCTTCATCCATGACTCCTTTTTCCTTTCCCTCACATTCAGCCTTTTGCATAAATTACAGAAGAGACTCCTAAGAGGTTTCTCTGCTTCTGCTGGGCTCCCATATCATCTACACAGTAGCAGACATGAGCCTGTGAGCGAACACAGGCAGATCCTAGCACTCCTCCATTCAAAGCACTACGAACAGCAGTAAGCTGAAATCCTCCTAATGACTACCAGGCCCTCTTCTCCTACTGCTGCCCTCCGGTTCCTCCCACAGCTATACTGGCTCCCTCGCTGTTTCCAGAAAAAGCCAAAAACGCACCAGGTGCCTCAGGGCCTTCCACATTTGTTCCCTCTGCCTCAAACTCTCTTCCCACATCATGACCTGGCTTGCTCCTTCACCAGTATCATCAGGTAAGAATTATCACCCCCATTTTATAGACAAGGAAACTGAACCTTAGTGAAGTTCTTTACCCTTGCTTGAACGGCAAGTAAATGGCAGGGAAAGAATGAAGAACATAATGCCACAGCCGGGGGACTGGACCTAATTGCTCTTTTCTTCTTTTTGCTTGCCCTTTCAACTAACTCACTTCTCTTTTGTGCTTAAAGAAAAATAAAAAAATAGGCTAAGTCTTTATTCCTGAATCAGGCACCACAAATTTATTAATACACATATGTGTGTACACACATGTCCGTGCGCACACACACACATACAATGTGTGAGAGATCATATTTAAAGAAATTTTAAAAAGCAAAATAAAGGTTTCTTATTATGCATACCTTTTCAAAGTTGTCTGAAATCCCAGGAATCCTTGATAATTCTCCACCTAGTAGAAGTTTCTGAGCTATAATAACTCCGAAGGTAGGCAAACAGGAGAAATCAGTGCATCCTTCATATATAAATTTCATATCTTTCGGTTCCTTGATTGATGCTCCCACGCCAAGGGCATACATAATAGTTTCCAGTTCCGTGTAAGAAGAGGAAAAGGAAGGAAGTTTATGGCCAATGGTTCCAGCCTATGAGAAAGGTGTAGAAAAAAAAATTTTTTTTAAAGATTTTATTTATTTATTTGACAGAGAGAGAGAGAATGAGAGCGAGCATAAGCAGGGGCAGAGGGAGAGGCAGAGGGAGAGGGAGAAGCAGGCTCCCTGCAGAGCAAGGGAAGCCTGATATGGGACTCGATTCCAGGACTCCAGGATCATGACCCGAGCCGAAGGCAGTGGCTTAACCAACTGAGCCGCCCAGGCACCCAGAAAATTATTTTTTCATTAATATTTTTGTCCAATGCTTAACATTTTAACTTTTTCAAAACTACTAACTGCTTGCATACCATACTTATTTTGCTTTCAAAGAGATGTGAATAGAATGTCATGTTGATGAAATCCACAGGGTCTCTTAACTGTTCCATTAAATTTTATTTGAATAGAAAACAATCAAAAAATGTGTATACATGGACTTCATTTACAGATAAGTACTTTTTCATTGTTTGCTTCTTACTAACAGTATGTCTCATTTTCAAATTTCCTGTATCTGATGGCGAGAAGCCCTACTGATTCGGCAACAATTAGCCACTCAGAAAAAAAAATTATCGGGCGCCTGGGTGGCTCAGTGGGTTAAAGCCTCTGCTTTCGGCTCAGGTCATGATCCCAGGGTCCTGGGATCAAGGCCCGCATCGGGCTCTCTGCTCAGCAGGGAGCCTGCTTCCTCCTCTGCCTGCCTCTCTGCCTACTTGTAATCTCTCTCTCTGTGTCAAATAAATAAATAAAATCTTTAAAAAAAAAAAAAGAAAAAAAAATTATGAATGTGTCATAAACAGGGACAGTGAACTGCCCTATAAGAGCTACTGTACAAAATTCACTTAAAGAGATGAGCAAAACATTGCATAATGCTTATAAATGAGACTGCCTCATAATGGTTTTAGTTAAATTGCGATTTTACCTCATGTTCCTTGAGGGGAATGTCCCTTATCTCACCGATGTTATATTTTTCTACTTAGTTATGATATGCCTAGCTAACATGTGAAGTATATATTAGGTCAAAAAAGAATGATGTCCAATTGTCAATCATGTTCATTCTGAAACAGGAGTCAGCAAACAAGGGCTGAGAGCTAAGAATGGTTTTTACATTTTTAAGGAGTGGTTAAAGAAAAATGGGAAGAATATGTGACAGAAATAGTATGTGGTCCATAAAGCCTAACGCATCTATTATCTGGCCCTTTCCCAAAAAAGTTTGCCAACCCCCATTCTACAGTAAAATCGTATTTATAACCCGTTCATAATCTCAGGGTTAAAATTTGATTGTTAACTTTATCACTATGTCTGCCCTGAGTCACAAACCTCCAAAATCAAATGCATCAAATGATTTATTTCTTACTATTTATGCACTATATTTTGTTTAAAGGCTAAATATGGGAGATAGTAAATCAACAAACTTCACATGAGCTATAACTACAGTTCCATTAGAATTTCTGAGACAATGGGAGGCTATTTGCAGCCATGCTGAAATAGTTCCAAAATACAGTCTATCGATGCTCTCCCTGAAAGAAAAAAAAAAAAAAAGGCTCCAAAGAGGCACTGAAATAAATATACTTTTCTAAAAAGTTAGAAAAATAGTAACTGAAGTAGGCTTATCAACAATAGTACCAAAAAAGTGGGGCAGGGGGTGGGGGAGGATGACACTTGCCTAATTATACTAAAGGAGTAAAAGAAAAAATGTAAACACATAAAAAATTTAAAAAAAAAAAGAAGTAAAAGTTACGTAAGACTACATCTTTGCCTTATGTCCAATCAAATTCTATAACTATTCAGTACATATTTTACGAAAGTTTTGTTGTCATTTATCTTTCCTATTTAACCATAAATTAGTAGCTTGGAAAATAATATTTTTCATATGAGAGAAAAGAAAAGAGAAAAAAAAAGAATCTTCAGAAAAAGCATAGGCTTCTCTTCCTCACTTACCAATTTCGATATAGCTGTTGATGCTGCCTGACTCGTCTGATTTGTCGAAATTCCTCCCTCTGAATCTACTTTATTTAGAGCTTCAATTATACCGCCAACTGATTCTAAAAAAGTAATAACAACAACAATGATGCTTTTGTTAAAGATGTGACTAAGAAAAGATACCACGTGCTTGAAAATCACTCTGACCTTGGGCAAGCCTGCCACAGAACTGAATATGAAAGGTCAGGCTACTACAGGAAAACATGGTCAAAGACTTTGAAACAGAACAAGGGTAACTGGGGGTTTTCAATGGAGAACAAGGCACCGTCCAGCATCCTCTTCCTGGATTATGATTCTCAGGAGGTTCTGAGCTTTGCAATGTCTTTGATGGATTTTACAACTCCGCAGACTGGAACCCTTGTCCAGAGACATGCATGCAGTCTTTGGCGAAGGGAAAGCTAATTTCCCTTCTCTCTCCACCACCGCCCACTCCTCCGGGATGGAACAATGACATGATTATCCCTGAGTCCCCCACATCTCAAACAATAGTTTTGAAGACAGTACTAAAAATTCGTCCAAGGAAAACCATCACCATGACCAGAGACTCCAGGCAGGGTTCGGAAGCTGCTGTTCTGGGGTCAAAAAGGTTAAAAAAGGAGATTCACAGGGCATCCACATAGGCCAGAAGATTCCAAAGACTCTGGGACCTTTCTAACAAACCTTAGTGCTCTGGGCCTCCATCCAAACTCGGACCAAAACTCGAAGCAAACTACAGAATGCGATGTGTTCAGGGATAGCCACCATTCCTGGGGACGCTAGTGGGGAGGCTTCGGGCCACTGAATCCTCCCCTCACCGCCCCACTCAGACTTCGGCCAGAGGGAGGCTTGTACCTGAAAGTCACCTTGGCACAGTCTGAGAGGGCCACACCCAGACACAGGCAGCCTGAGTTAACTCAGCTCAGACGCTGAGCAAGCTTGGCCGGTCACTGCGATTGTCTGGGGCTTCGCTGTGTCGTCTGGAAGGTAAGAGCAGTTCTACAGAAAATGTGAGATTTTTTCTTCTAACTGTACTTCAAATACTTACAGGTATTTTTTTCACTTATAGTTATGGATTCATTTAGTTAGCTTTTTCTTTATAATACTTTTAAGGCAATAAAGTGGAACTTGGACATCAGAACAAAGTTTTTAATATATTTCTTCCTATTTCCTTTCATTCATTTTCATCAATGG
The DNA here is from genome assembly GCA_002007465.1 of Ailurus styani. Taxonomy (NCBI): domain Eukaryota; kingdom Metazoa; phylum Chordata; class Mammalia; order Carnivora; family Ailuridae; genus Ailurus; species Ailurus styani. The sequence goes on from LNAC01000462.1 coordinate 538,488, forward strand.
GTAACTGTTACTCACAGGCTAACTTTATCTCCAACATCAAAATACGGAATATGGCAAACGCTACCATCAAGAACATAAAAATCATGTCATCATCTGATTGAGAAAGAGCACAATGAAAATCTCAGTGAGTGTACCAGCAGCCAGGAAAGTGTCAGGAAGGAGGGGCAAAAAAAAACCAGAATAGTCCATTTTTCAGATATTTTTTCTCCTACCAAACACTGAATACAAAATTACTAAGAGAAAAAAGAAAGAGATTTCTTAGTAAAATAACCCTGAATCATTATGTTTTCCAGAAAAATCCTTTAAACATCCTATACTATATGCATATGTGAGTTACACTAGAAAAAAATGTGACTTTTACTGGTTGTCTATTCCTGTGGCAGACCATAGATGACTCAGTAATTCATGGTAACAAGCATTTACTGAATCCTCTCTGAGTTCGGCACCAAATGCAAAAGCAGTGCTTACAAGACACAGTCTCTGCCTCCCAAGGAACACACTGTGCAGTTAAGAAACAAGATACTTATGAAGCAAAAGCAGCTCTGATGAGATGCTAAGTGGTCAGAGGTGAGCTGAGAGAGAGAGATCAATGTAGCCTGAAATATCTGGGGGTGGTGTGGTAAACATCCCGGGCTTGAGTTTGGATTTCTAAAAAAGCACTAAAATTAGCAGAGGTGATAAAGGGAGGAAGGGGCCTTTGAGAAGGGCAGAGAAACAGCGGCAAAGATAAAGCACTAAAACAAAGCAAAATCTACTCACGTGACAGAAAAGAGCCAAGCCTAAACAAAAGTGGCCTAAATGAACTTTTAGGGCAATAGAGAAAAATCAGGTGAGGTAAGGAGAACATGGCTGGTAACGGAAGACTCTGAAACGAGCCTTCAGACAGGGGGTAGACACGAGGGGCACAGAAGGATGAACACCTCACCCCATCCCCCACCCGGACACCCGTCAAAAACACAGGATTACAAGAAACTAGAAAAACGGACAGGCGGGTTGGCATACATATCTTAAACGTGAAGAGGTCTAACAGCTACAAGAGCAGAACATGTGTTCTAGTTAAAACAGAAGACAATTCTGTAAGAGCAGAGAATGCTCTGTTGCCTCTGGTTTCCCAGCCAGGAATGAAGGAACTTGGGTCCCTACCTTGAATTCTCAGTGGCTTGGTGGCATTATCAAAGTCACAAATCTTCTTCCAGTTGGCCTTCACGGCCTCAGGAGTCATTCGCTGATTCTTCTGTCTCACAATAGCTCCAATGGCCCGCTCCCAGCGTACTGGTCACAGAAATAAAACGAAGACACTGAGCACAGAGTTTATGAGGGACAGAGAAAGTAAAATTCATCTGAGCCCCTTGAATTTTTTTTTTTAAGAGAAAGGGAAATCAGGAGGGAAACAATGGATTCTAATATCTTAAGAGTTTTATTACAAGCTTTTAATGTCTTTTTCTTGAAATAACAAACCCATTAGGATAATGTGAATTAAAAAAATACACACACACACATACATATATATATATAAAGCTGAAGGGGAAAACCTCTCCTCTGACTCTGCCAGACACTACAAAGGCAGAATGTAAGCATGAATCAGAAAAATTTAAATTATATATAATCACACCAAAAGACTGACTTCATGACCCCAGATCACCCAGGTAATATATTTCCAGATAACAGAATAGAACTTTGTTTAAACAGCCAAGTAAGGACAGGTGGTGATAACAGGCCAAAGACTCCAGATAACCAAATTAATACATCACACAGCCCCAAATAATTCCCCCGTGCCCCTCTTTGCTCTTGCTCCTTTACCACAGGAAGTCAACTAGAATAGGGCAGATGCACAAAAATCATTATTGCTGCATAAGTTCTATGAGGAGAATTTTTAATACCGTTTTCTTTTCGAAAAGCCCAAGGAATAAAACAGCCACTAGTAACCTTATTTAAACATAATGGTCAGACTTTGATGATTATTAAACTGAAGATCCATTCCAGGTAATGACAGAAAAGCCTCCTTCTAGAGCTTTCCTATTGATGAAGTCCCAGAAAAAGCTTTTATTTCAACAACTGATTTTTTTTTTTCTTAACTGGATATCCTGAGACACTTAGATTGAGTAATACTTGACTAGTATCTGTTACTTTAATAACCGAAGAGAATGGTCATTAATGATGAAAATATTGACACTCTATGTTATAACGATACCCTCCAAAATGACCACCTTTTAAATAACTCAATTAATTCTGATACCAGAAGCCAACTGAAAACTTGATTTGGGATACTGGAATTTTCACAATTTTTTTTTTTTTTAATGTCATGAAGCAATTATCCAATTTGGAGCACACAAGACTGGAGAGCTGGAGAAAGAGAGGTTTGAAGCCAAATCAGTTTCCTACTGGACCAAAGTGGAATAATTTCCAGACATCAGTTGCAACTTCTGTCTCGGTAAGTTGTCCACTGTGATTCCTGACTGTCACCTCCTGCTGCCTCATGGCCCCAAGGAAGAAAGAACTCCAATGAGAGAACTGGAGAAGCTTCCCACTGTGTGCCATCTAGCGTAGGGCTCTTCCCAGCTTTTCCAGACAGCCCTCTCTCCCACTCGCTTCTCTGCAGAAACAGCAAGTACTATCATGTGGGACGCCAGAGACACAGGAGGACAAACACCAATATATAAAAAGAGACTGCTGTCTGAAGGAGCAGACAAGTCCTGAATAAGGGCTGCCAACAGGAAAAACAACAGCAACAGCTCAACAGTTTCTTGAAAAAACTGAAGGCCTGCAGAACAGTTTCCACATTTGAGAATACCTGTTGGCAGAACCATGTTTGCATGTGAATATGTATGCACAAGCTCCAAGAGTGAGGCATTTGGCAAGATCTTTACGCAGCTCCAGCTGGATGTGCAGGGTTAAAAATACAGAAACAATGTATGGCGAACCAAACACTGAAGGAGACTTACGTTTTCCAATCCATCCTCCTCCAGCCTACCAAAAAGAAGAAAAAAAAAAGTTATACCATCTAAAGTGAATCCCGCAGAGAATTTGTTGAATTAGAAAAACAGGCATCTGCCTCTCTAAGAGTATCAGAGGGCTAGATCACAATAGATGGAAAAGAAGACAGCTCTACAAAAGCCCACCAGCCCCCAGGACTGTGTGTTGTTCACCTTATCAGAGTAGAAACATAAAGCAGCACACGGTAGTAGAAATGTGTACGGTGGAAAAGCACGGTTGAGGTCAGAAACCAAGGCTTCGTACTAATTCTTCTACTTACTAGTTGTGTGACCCCTTATCAAATTATCTGAATTCCCTAAATCCAGATTTCCCCTTATGTAAAATAATGACACCACTCTTCATGACATAACCATCAAGGTGAAACAATATAAAATACTAAACCTGCCCAGCACACCACAGGCAAGGAAGAACACATCCCTCTAGAAAGTTCTAGTGAATAAAAAAATAAAAAGGGAAGAAAAACAAAAGTAGGACTTGATTTAATGAACTACATATGGTCGTTTTAATAAAACATCTTTATAGTGGGGCGCCTGGGTGGCTCAGTGGGTTAAAGCCTCTGCCTTCGGCTCAGGTCATGATCTCAGCGTCCTGGGATTGAGCCTCACATCGGGCTCTCAGCTCAGCGGGAAGCCTGCTTTCTCCTCTCTCTCTCTCTCTGCCTGCCTCTCTGCCTACTTGTAATTTCTGTCTGTCAAATAAATAAATAAAATCTTATTGTCAACTTTCAAGCGTGCCAGAATTTATCATGAGAATTCCACATGAACAGGCCACCAGAAAATGTACCCGCAGACAGGACACATCTTAGGGCTCTAGGTCAAGTACGGTTTTTATCACCCTTTGCATCTATATGAATATGCATGCCCAAAACTTTTACAATAGACCCATCAGACCTGATGCTGTCAGAGCAGACACGACAGTGGTTTTGGTAACAGACAAGAGAGAGGCCATATTTTACCATATTTTGGAAATGAAGCCACAAGGTCTAAGCTCCTCCCAGGCGCTAGAAGCAGGAGCTCCAACTGAACCAAACTGTCTCGATCCTACACTCCAGATACCTCTCAGAACGATGCAAACAAAGTGGCAAAATTTATTTTCAAGGTTTCAGTCAGAATATCACAGATGTTTCTTACTGTATTTTATCAATCATGCACACCAAATGTTCCTCACCAGAAATGTTCACAACACAGTAAAAGAACAACATATAAAGCTTCTTCTACAAAATGACCTTATTGTCTCCGTAGGTTTGGCTGTGCATATAAAATGCAGATCTAAGAAAAAAAGATTATTCATATAAGATGCACACCTAATAAAGCCTGGAAGGATACAGAAAAATACTAGTAGTAGTTATCTCTGGATAGGGATAATGCTGACGATTTTTATTTTCTTCTCTACACTTTCCAGTATATTTTTTCTACAAAGGCACGTATGATTTTTGTCCACAAAATTAATAACAAACTTAAATGTAAAACATAAAAAGTTTATGAAATTCCTTGATGATGTAAAAGACAAGGTAGACCAAATTCTGGGCCCCAGATGGCTTAATACTGGTAAATCTGCAAAGGTCTTATAAAGTTCTTTCTACCTCTTACTTTCCACAGTTACATTCAATGGCTGTGATTAAGTAAGTGGGGACACAATGTTCTACTTAGACAGGTGCAGACTGTTTTTTAAACAGCTTTTTATTCAAATGCATCAGATTTACATAGCATTCACTTCAAACTAAGTCAGGTTATTTTGCTACCAAGATATATTTTTGGATTTCCTAGTATTCTTCATAGAAGAGGCTCATTATTACCACAGAGAATCAAATAAGGGTTGGGGGCAGGGATCTAAACCATAATAGTTCTAGGAAAATAAAGAGAGATCACACCCAAATGAGGAATCAAAGATGTATAAATTGGCATAAAGAGATCTAGAAGGACTTTGTGTAGTAAAAACTGGACCTCACCAGATGTGTGCTTTTTATTTTTACAATGAACATTTAGAGTTCTACAACAAGGAAAAATGAAAATGTTTATTTTTGAAGTTAAAATAAGTTATGTTTACTGATATATCACACCCAAACTAAATTTCTGCTATAGTGACATAACAGTTAAAACTGAAGCGTGACTTGCTTTTCTGTCTTATTTTGTTTTCAAGATTTTGTTTATTTATCTGACAGAATGAAAGAGCTCAAGCAGGGGGAGCAGCAGAGAAAAAAGGAGAAGCAGGCTTCCTGCTGAGCAGGGAGCCCGATGCAGGACTTGATTCCAGCACCCTGGGATCGTGACCTGAGCCAAAGGCAGACGCTTAGCCAACTGAGCCACCAGTGCCCCTGAAGTCTGACTGTTAATGTACTAGATCCAATGACAAGATTTTAAAAATATGATTTTGGGGCCCTGGAGGCTCAGTCTGAGCATCCGACTCTCAGTTTCAGCTCAGGTCACGATCTCTGGATTGTGGGATCAAACCCTGTGCCAGGCTCCACGCTCACTGTGGAGTCTGCTTTAGATTCTCTCTCCCTTTCTCTGCCCCTCCTCCCACTTGCACTCTCTCTCTCTCAAATAAATAAATCTTTTTAAAAAATAAAAATATGATTTCTAGTTGTCACCACAAAAACCCAAGAAAACTGATACTTGGGGACACTAATCTGCACAATATTCCAGTGAGCCAGCAATTATCGAAACAACTCAAAACCCAGTCTCGCTGACTCTAACCTCTACTCTCTATCCTTCTACTTCCACATCCAAGTTCCCAAACCAAATAAAACTTTCTCCATTTGAGCAACACATCAAACCAGCCACGTTTTCATTTGGTAAGAATATTAGAAATGAAGAAATAAGGAAAAGCAGAATGTGTGAAGTTGCTGTTACTTCTAAAAAGGAAATTCGTCAACATTTGTTCCTTAGTCAACCATGATAATAAAAAATACACAGGTGGTATCAATTCATACAGATGTTTCCAAATGTGAGCAACTGGAAAATGTTAATGTTTAGATCATTTTTCACATATAGTTACACAAGTATTGCCCTGAGAGAAAGTAGGAAGGTACGGAATACCTCAAACAAGCTACCGTTTTCCTCACAGCTGTCATGGCAAAGCCAAAGGACCAGGGGGGCCACGTATTCCGGCTTCAGAGCTTCCACAAGATCTGAAGGAAAGACCAAAATAAGGTTATAAACAAGAATGTCTACATACTAAATCAATGATTGTGCTTTCTGAAAATTCCTTCCTTAAAAATTATAGGTAACTCAGAGATGTATTCAATAAGTAAGACAAAATTACATCTATATAATCAGTCAGCCTAACATTCAAAGCTTCTGGAAGAACTGCTGCATCCCAATGGTGACATTCCAGAAGCTCCCTCAAGCTTCTAACTTAGAAGATAATGGACACACCATGAAGACAAGTTAGAGCTGCCTAGGCTGTAACTAGTGAGCAAAACTCTGACATTCCCAAAACTATTTCACTCTCCCAGCAATTCAGCCAGTAGCTAGGAAACTACAAAACAGCAATGACAACTATAATGGCGGTGAGATAATGATACAAAATGCAACCATTACCGAGGAGTAACAAAGTGGAAGAAGTATTTTCCCACTGCAGCTCTTCTGTGAGCAACTAATAGAGTAGAAAGGAACAGGCATACCTTGGAGATATCATGGGTTTGATTCCAGACCAGCACAACAAAGCAAATATCCCAACAAAGCCAGGTAAGTGAATTTTTTGGTTCCCCACTGCATATAAAAGTTATGTTTATGCTATCCTACAGTCAGTTAAAGGGTATGGTAGCATTATGCGTAAAAAAACAATGTACGCATCTTAATTTTAAAATACTCTGTTGCTAAAAAATGCGAACCATCATCCGATCTTTCAGTGAGTTACAATGTTTTAGCTAGAGGACGGTCTTGCCTCCAGGGAGATGGATGCTGACAGATGAGGGTGGTGCTTGCTGAGGCTAGGCTGGCTGTGGCAGTTTCCTAAAATGAGATAAAGCAGTCTGTCCCATCGCTTGGCTCTTCTTTTTGCAAACAATTTCTCTGTAACATGCAGTGCTGCTCGACAGTGTTTCACCCACACCAGGACTTCTTTCAAAATTGGAGCCAATCTCTCAAACCCTGCCGCTGGTTTATCAACTCGGGCTATGTCATGTTCTAAATCCCTTGTTGTCATTTCAACAGTCTTCACGCCATCTTCCCCAGGAGCAGATTCCATCTCAAGAAACCACTTTCTCCACTCATCCCTAAGAAGCAACGCCTCAGCCACTCAAGTTTTATCACGAGATGGTAGTAATTCAGTCCTCTCTTCAGGTTCCACTTCTAATGCTAGTTCTCTTGCTGTTCCCACCACACCTGCAGTGACTTCCTCCACGGAAGGCTAGAGCCCTCCAAGTCATCTGTGATAGTGGCAATCAACTAACTCCAAATTCCTTTGAACGTTGATATTTTAACCTCCTCCCACAAATCACAAATGTTCTCAATGGCATCTAGATGATGAATCCTCTCCAGAAAGTCTTGAATTTATTTTTCCCAGATCCATTAGAGGAATCACCATCTATGGCAGCTTTAGCCTAAGAAATGTATTTCTTAAATAATAAGACTTGAAAGCTGAAATGACTCCATGATCCGTGGGCTGCAGAATGGATGACATTAGCAGGCCTGAATACAAAATTCATCTCCTGTATCTCCCCCAGAGCTCTTGGGTGAGCAGGTGCGTTGTTAATAAGCAGTAATACTTTGAAAAGGATCTTTTGAGTACTGGGTCTCAAGAGTGGGCTTAAAAAGATTCGATATTAAAGTTCATGAGTATTAAAATATTCTATATTGAATTCTTGAATATTAAAATATTCAATAAACCATGCTACAAACAGATGTGTTGTCATCAAGGCTTTCTTGTTCCCTTTATAAAACCCAGATTTTGCTTAATTCTTTAGGGCCCTGGGATCTTCAGAATGGTAAATGAGCACCGGCTTCAATATAGTCACCAGCTGCATTAGCCCCTAATGGAGTTTTTGAAGCCAGGCACAGACTTCTCTGCTCCAGCTATGAAGATCCTAGAGGGCATCTTCTACGAATAGAAGGCTGTCATATCTGCATTAAATATTCTGTTTACTGGAGCCACCTTCATGAATTATCTTACTAGAGCTTCTGGATAATTTGTTGCAGCTTCTATAACAGCATTAATGTTTCACCTAAAATACTTTCCCTGCCTCTTCCACCAAGCTATTCCAAGGCTGACGTAAGATATGATTTCTTAATATACCTTATAATCTTTAAAGAATCAAATGCATATTTAAACTGTGAAATGACAAAATAGAATTTTAGGTTAAAATGCTAAAGCAACAAAGATGACATTTACGGTCCCTATAAATTAAAGAGCAGCTCCAAAAACTTTTCACTGTTTAGCCTCTAAAATAGCTCTCAGGGACGGCGGTGCCTGGGTGGCTCAGTAGCTCATCATCTGCCTTGGGCTCAGGTCACGATCCCGGCGTCCCACATTGGGATCGAGTCCCACATTGGGCTCTCTGCTCAGCTGGAAGCCTGCTTCTCCCGATCCCACTCCCCCTACTTGTGTTCCCTCTCTCGCTGTGTCTCTCTCTGTCCAATAAATAAAATCTTAAAAAAAAAAATAGCTCTTAAGGATGAAAAAATCCAACAGCGCTCTTTTCTCCATTCCCTGTTATACAAAGGTAGACTCCAACAATCTCAAATTACATGAAAAAGCAAATTCTTAACCGACATACCATTCATCTCAATACATACCATTCCTCTCATTTCACTTATGTAGCAACTGACAAAATTGGAAGTTAGAGGGTATCTGTTTAGAGATTCACGTGGTTTATACTGAATGCAACAACAACAACGAACACATCCATGAAAACCAACTGAGCGTATATTACCTTACGTGAGAAAAAAGAAATGAACACAAGTCACATAGCAAAAATACTTCTGCCTTGCATCTTATTTCACACATTATCACTAAAAATGTTAATATTTTGCTTTCCAGTTCTCCAAACATATCCCAGATTTTCTAATTAGCTCACATCTTACTAAACTCAATTTTATAACCAAAAGACAAGGTTTAAGGGGGTAAGTGAAATTCCTGAGAACTACCATAGCTAATACATACTAAGTTATATCAACATAGAATTAAACCTTAAGATTCATTACTCGATAGAGTGTTTTCTTTCCACAGTACTAGATGACAGGATCTGTAGCATTCCAGTAAGCCAGACACTCTGGGGATCTCTTCTGCTGCCAGAAATTAGATTTTTGAAGCATTGCTGAGATAGGGAAAGTATCCCTTGACCAGAAAGAAATAAGGAAAACAGTCCTTAGCTCTGCACTGCAGTGAATACAAGATTACTCCAAATGCAGATACCAATAACACCACTAATATATACTTAAGGACAGGCCAGCATCAAGATGATGTCCTGAGCCTACAGTGTTCTACACTGAACCTCAACACTCAAGGAAGACCGAAGTAGTCCAAGGTTGGCTGTGTCTGCTACTTACGAGCAGCAGCAAAGACAAATCTTCTCTGAAGAAACCACCACCATTTCATAATGCAGAATAAACAGAGATTAAGATGAGACAGTTCATGATTAAAAATCACCAAGAAGGGGCGCCTGGGTGGCTCAGTGGGTTAAAGCCTCTGCCTTCACCTCAGGTCATGGTCTCAGGGTCCTTGGATCAAGCCCCGAGTTGGGCTGCCTGGTCAGCAGGGAGCCTGCTTCCTCTTCTCTCGGCCTACCTCTCTGCCTACTTGTGATCTCTCTCTGTGTCAAATAAATAAATAAATAAATCTTAAAAAAAAAATCACCCAGAATACATGAAGGAAAACCACCATGACTAAAAATCAAAAGAAAAAGATTTAAACTATAGTGAGACAGAGATGTTAGAATTTAAAATATATCATATATGAAAGCTAATTAGTGATTCAAAAAATAAAAAATACAATCACAACAGTAAGCAATCATGAAGAAACTATCAGGTGTAAATAGGTAGAGTAGATTTGGAAGTGGGGGGTGGGAAGGACTGCTAAAAGGAAAAAAATTTTTAAATATGTTAAATAGTAAATTAGACACAGATGAACAGTGAATTAATGAAATGAAAGACATATTTTATGAAATATTCAGAATTCAATGTAAGAAATGAGAACAGAAATATTAAAGAGAAATTAAGAAAAAGGACAGAATTAGGTTTAACATAGGTCTAATTGACATATAGAAAGAAGAGAGCAGAGGAATAACACTTCAAGAGATGAAGGCTAACATTTTTCTGAAACTTATAAAACTAAACAAAAATATAAGCCATGAATCCACAGATCAGGAACATGCTAGACACGGGCGCCTGGGTGGCTCAGTCGGTTGAGCAGCTGCCTTCGGCTTAGGTCATGATCCCAGAGTCCTGGGATCGAGTCCCACATCGGGCTCCCTGCTCCACGGAGAGTCTGCTTCTCCCTCTCCTTCTGCCTGCTACTCTGCCTACTTGTGCTCGCTCTCTGTCAAATAAATAAATAAATAAAAATCTTTAAAAAAACAAAAACAAAAAAACATGCTAGATGCATAAAAAGAAATGTATGCCCAGATACATCAATGAAAGAATACAACACAAAAGAGGAAGACATGATCTTAAAAGCACCAAAGAGTAAATCATGTATTAAAAAAAAAATGACAATTCAACAACTATCAGAAGCAGAAAAAATGGAATAGATTCATCAAAAAGGTTGAGAGAAAGTAACTATCAAACTAGAATTGTGATCCCAGAAAAATTTTCTTTCCAGAATGAAAATGAAATAAATACATTTAAGATAAACAAAACTGAGAGAATGTACAAAAAAAGCTGGGACTAAAGGAACTTCTAAAGGACATTTTCTAAGGAGATGGNTAAATTAAAAAAAAAATAAAAAAAATTTAAAAAAAATGACAATTCAACAACTATCAGAAGCAGAAAAAATGGAATAGATTCATCAAAAAGGTTGAGAGAAAGTAACTATCAAACTAGAATTGTGATCCCAGAAAAATTTTCTTTCCAGAATGAAAATGAAATAAATACATTTAAGATAAACAAAACTGAGAGAATGTACAAAAAAAGCTGGGACTAAAGGAACTTCTAAAGGACATTTTCTAAGGAGATGGAAAATGACCCAAAAGAGATGGTAAAAGATACAAAAAATGGTAAACGTATGTAAATTCAAACAAATGTTTTCCATATAAAACAATAATTGTGATAGGGGCACCTGGGTAGTCCAGTCAGTTAAGTGTCTGCCTTCGGCTCAGGTCATGAACTTAGGGTCCTGGGATCAAGCCCCATATCAGGCTCCCTGCTCAGCAGGGAGTCTGTTCTCTCTCTTCCTCTGTCCCTCCTCCTGACTTGGGCGCATGCTCTCTAATAAATAAAATCTTTTAAAAATAATAACTATGATAATATCTAATTTATAAAGAGTTTTAAAAAGAAAACTATAAAAATGGAAAGTAGTAACATATAAGTCATAAGGTGGATGACTAGGTTTAAAGTGTTCTTGAATCCTTATACTGTTCAGAACAGGAATTAAAACATCATTTAAAGTAACCATAAAAAGGAAAGAAATATACATCCAGTAATCTGTTGGACATCAGCCTTAGCAATATTTTTATGGATATGTCTCCTCAGGCAAGGGAAACAAATGCAAAAATAAACTATTAGAACTATGCCAAAATAAAATGTTCTTTGTACAACAAAGGAAACCATGAACAAAACAAAAAGGCAATCTACTAAATGAGAGAAGATATGTACAGATGACATATCCAGTAGGGGTTATTGTCCTAAATAAATAAAGAACTTATACAACTCAACACGAAAAAAATAAATAAACAAAAAATAAAGACGGATAAACAGATTAAAAATTGGCAGAGGACCTGAAAAGACATTTTTGCGAGAAAGACATACAGGTGGCCAACAGACACATGAAAAGGTGCTCAACATCACTAATCATCAGGGAAATGCAAATCAAAACACAATGACATATCGCCTCAGATCAGTCAGAAATGGCTAGTATCAAAAATGACGAGAAATCACAAGCGATGGCAAGGATGTAGAGAAAAAGGAATCCTCATGCACTGCTGGTGGGAATGTAAACTGGTGCACTACTGTGGAAGAAGGTAATGGAGGTTCCTCAAAAAATTAAAAACAGAAATGCCATAATCCAGTAATTCCACTACTGCGTATTTACCCAAAGAAAACAAAAACACTAATTCAAAAAGACATATGCACCCCTTAGTTTATTTAAGTGCAACAGCCCAGATATGGAAGCCATCTAAGTGTCCATCAAAACATGAATGGTTAAAGAATCTGTGGTCTATATCTACAATGGAATATTACTCAGCCACAAAAAAGAATGAGATCCTGCCATTTATGACAACATGGAAAGACCTAGAATGTATTAGGCTAAATGAAATAAGTGAAACGAAGAAAGAAAAATACCATATTATTTTACTCATACGTAGACTCTAAACACATAACCAACCAGTTAACAAGCAAAAAACAGAAACAGACTCATAAATAACACAAAAAACTGGTCATTGCCAGAGGGGAAGAGTGTGGGGAGATGGGCAAAATAGGTAAAGAGGATAAAGAGGTACAAACCTTCAGTTATAAAATAAATAAGTCACAGAGAAGAAAAGTAGACCATGGGGTATAGTCAGTGATACTGTAATACCATTGTACGGTGACAGATGGTAACTACACTTTTATCATGATGAGCACTGTGTAATGTATAGAACTGTTGAATCACTATGTTGTACACCTGAAACTATTAGAACACGATATGTCAACTATAGTAATAAATTTTTTAAAGTAGAGAAAAATACAGAGTATGTACATTTTCATAGGAAAGAGCAAATAAATGAAATTTTAAAACAATCTCTAGTAATCAAAAATACAAGAAATAACAGATGCACAGAAAAAATATTAATAGAAAACACAAACAAAATGGTAGGAAAAATTCAAATTTATCAATGGTACAATAAATGTAAATAAACTACATTCCTCAGTTAAAAAAGACACTGCCAGATTTGATTTTTTTTACATTGCCCAGATAGGCAGTTCACAAAAGAAATGTCTACAACAGAGAGATATAGAAAGACTGAAAGTAAAAATTAAAAAGAAAAGAAATACCAGGAAAATACCTACCCACAAAAAAATACCTATTTTAACATTAGACAAAAAAGACTTAAAAAAAATTAGGCATAGTAGAGGGCATAAGACAATAATAAAGAAGTCAGTTAACAAGAAAGATTTCATAATTCTAAACACACAAGCAATCGATTAAATAGCCTCAAAAATTACAAGTCAAAAATTGACAGACATACAGGAGGAAACTAGTATTCATTTATATATTATTTCCAAAGCACAAAAATCAGTTATCTCCTGCTTTTTTTTAAAAGATTTTTTTTTATTTGACACAGAGAGAGAGAGATCACAAGTAGGCAAAGAGGCAAGGAGAGAGAGAGAGGAGGAAGCAGGCTCCATGCTGGGCAGAGAGCCCGAAGTGGGACTCGAGCCCAGGACCCTGAGATCAAGACCTGAGCTGAAGGCAGAGGCTTTAACTCACTGAGTCACCCAGGCGCCCTACTCCTTCTTGATAATTGGGAAGTTGAGCCTAAAAATACCCAGTAAATATAAAGAATATTTCAAAAATACAATTACCAGGCTTGCTATGCTATAAAGAGCTCTGCTACTATAAACTAGAAGATACTCTTTCAAGAGTACGTATTTCATTCATAAAAACTGATCATATATTAGCCTATTAAGGATATCCCAAGAAATGTCAAAAACCACTATTACAAAGACCACACTTTCAGGCTACAAAGCTATTAAGTTTGAAACCAATAACAAAAATATTAAAAAATATTTAATATTAAAAATATTAAATCCCAATTTATTTCTCACACATGTGGGAAAATATATTTGCAAAATATATGCCTACAAAATAGAATAAGAATTCCTACATATTAATAAGAAAAAGACAATAATTCAATAGTAAAATGGCCCAAAAATCTTGTCCTAGCACTTCACAAAAGAGTATGTCTGGCCAGTGAGAAAGCATATTAATAAAGCATGAGGCCATTAGTAATCAGGGAAATGGAAATTAGTCACACAAAGAGATACCATTTTAAATCACTAGACTGGCCTATATTGAAAATGCCAAGTTCTGGACAAGACGAGGATGTAGGAAAAGGGTTAGCTCAATAGTCCTGAGTTGCTCACACTCTGCCCACTCCCAAGAAAGGTCGGTCTTCAGGAGTGGACCTCGGCCAGTTCCTAGGAGATGAGCTCTGAGCTTTCTGACTAATGAGAGTATGCCTGAATCCTTGGGCCATGCTCAACTAGTTTGATCAGTTTGTGCCAACAACGTGACTAATGAAGAAGCCTATCTCTGCTCTACGGGGCTGGACTCTGAGTGACCGAGGTCAGACACGCAGGAGCCGCATGCATACATGACTGACCTCCCGTAAAAAGCCTGAACGCCAACGCTCAGGCGAACTTCCCTGATTGGCAACATTTACACATTTTTTCAAAAATCACTGCTGGGAGAATAAGGTGCATCCGGGACATCTAGAAGCTTGGGGCTGGTTTCCCCTGAAATTCACCCCATGTGTCTTTGCTCTTTGCAGATTTTAATCTCTAACCTTTCACTGTAAAAAAAACTGAATTTAACAGCTTTGTCTGAGTTCTATAACTCCCCTAGAGAATCATCAAGCCTGAGTGTAATCTTAGACACCCTAACCCAAGCAGAGATCAGTGAGAACTCTATAAGCTCTGGTAGATGTTAAACTGGTTGAACCCATGTGAAAATAATTTAGCATTAGCTTAAGTTCAGCATTTGCATATTCTGCAACTCAACAATTTTCCTTCTAGGTACACACCCCAGAAAAATTCTTACTCATGTGATCCAGGTCACATGTACAAGAATGGCAACACTGTTCAAAAAAAAGCAAATAAATTAAAAACAATTACGATGTCCAATAATAAGAGCTAGATAAATTCAGACCGTGGACTATTATACAGCAGTAGAAATGAATGATCTACAGCTATACATATCATAAATTATTCTTAAAAATTTAACACTGCATGGGAAAAAGAGGAATCCACAAAAGAAAAATATGGTATATTATAATATCATGAGGATCAAAAATAAGCAAACCAAACGATAAAGTATTTAGCCATGTATTTATTACTCTTTCAATAAAGGATAAGGGAAAGAAAACCACACATTTCCTTTCAGTGTTACTTTTTGGAGGAGTGAAGAGGGGAAGGATGAAGAGATAAAAGATAGATGCAAGTTATCAGTAATGCTCTAGTTTGAGGGTGACAGCTAGTCTTCGAGATGGCCACAACGATCCCCATCTCCTCTTATTCACCCCTTTTTTGCAGTCCCTCCCACAGTGTACCAGAGCTGGTCTGTGTGACCAGCAGGACAGGAGAGAAGTGACAAAATATCACCTCTAAAATTAAATTGTGAAAGATACTGCAACTTCCGTCTTGGCGGCTGTTTCTCTTTTTCAAATTATTAGCTCTGAGGGGTGCCTGGGTGGCTCAGTTGTTAAACGTCTGCCTTCAGCTCAAGTCACAATCTCAGAGTTCTGGGATCGAGCCCCACATCGGGCGCCCTGCTCAGTGGGGAGTCTGCTTCTCTCTCTCTCCCACTCCCCCTGCTTGTGTTCCTTCTCTCGCTGTGTCTCTCTCTGTCAGATAAATAAATAAAATCTTAAAAAAAAAATTATTAGCTCTGGGGGAAGCCAGCTGCCATAGCAAGAGCAGTCCTATGGAGAAGCCCAAAGCTGAGAAACTGAGGCCTCCAGGGAAGAGCCAGGAAAGAAAGGAGGCTTCTCGTGCTTGGAAGTGGACCCTCCAACCCACCCACGCTTTCCCATTACTGGAGTCCCAGCAAACACCCTTACCAATACCTCACCAGAGACCCACAACTTCCCAGCTAAACCACTCCAGATTCCTGACCCCAAAAACTGCAGGAGATAATAAAAGTCTGTTGTCTTAATCCACTAAGTTTTGGAATAATTTATTACACAACAATAAATAATACAGCTCAGAAAGATATTCATGGATATTTACTTATGACTGCTTTGTTTCATGTAAAAACACATATAAGTTATATGCATTACTTTGATTTATCAAATGTATTTCAAGGGGGGAAGTGAAATTGCAAATGTCGCCACACATTAATTGTAACAGCAGGTTCTTTAACAAATGATTCTTTTGATAGCCTGTAAGTGGGTATTTAAGAGGAAGAAAAGAAAAACTCTGGGGCAAAGTCAATTTTCAGCTTTCCTAAACTATAAAAGAGTAAATAAAAACTAAAACTAAAAAACAGCAAAAATTTATAATCTGAAGGATCTTTCAAAAACAATCTACAGGGCGCCTGGGTGGCTCAGTGGGTTAAAGCCTCTGCTTTCGGCTCAGGTCATGATCTCAGGGTCCTGGGATCGAGGCCCATATCGGGCTCCCTGCTCGGCAGGGAGCCTGCTTCCCCCCCCCCGCCTGCCTCTCTGCCTCCTTGTGATCTCTCTCCCTCTGTGAAATAAATAAATAAAATCTTTAAAAAAAAAAAAAAAACAATCTACAACAACTCTCTTACTTTACAGAAGACAAAACAGGTTCAGAAGCATTGTTAGTTGTCTAAAGTAGATCTTATTTTCCAAACTTCTTTTATGAGAATATGGTGGGCATAAAGGATACTACATTAAACATTAACCTAACATTTCTAGAAGTAGAGACCTGTCCAAATAAGTGGAAGGTACATTCTCAACAAAAGACAAATTTAAAACCCAAAGTTTTCAGTATTTTCTTGAAAACTTACTGTTCCCCTAAGAGTGCACAGCCCATGGCAAAAAAAAATGACAAGGTAGAAATCTAGGCAAAAGAATGAACACAAAATTCCAAATAGTGTATGTCTTGGCATGAAGCAGAGGGGTAGAATAGAGGGTACAAAGTCAGAGAGCCAAGTTATCGGTAAGGCTCCAGTTCTAGGGGTAAGTAGCAAGTTCATGACGATTCATTATATTTTTATGCTTGTCTTCCTCCCAGTAACACTGTGAAGTGTTATACAGTAACACTGCTTTGCACATATATGGAGTATTCAACTTAAAAGGAAAAAAGATGAATTGTAACTGCCCTTCATATAATATGGTTTCTTTTTCTTTTTTTTAAGATATTTTATTTATTGGGAGCCTGGGTGGCTCAGTGGGTTAAAGCCTCTGCTTTCGGCTCAGGTCATGATCTCAGCGTCCTGGGATCGAGGCCCACATCGGGCTCTCTGCTCAGCAGGGAGCCTGCTTCCTCCTCTCCCTGTCTTTCTGCCTGCTTCTCTGCCTACTTGTAATCTCTGTGTGTCAAATAAAATAAATAAAATCTTTTAAAAAAAAAAGATATTTTATTTATTATCTATTTATTTATTTGAAGAGAGAGAGAGAGTGAGATAGCATGAGAGGGGAGAAGGTCAGAGGGAGAAGCAGACTCCCCATGGAGCTGGGAGCCCGATGTGGGACTCAATCCCAAAACTCCGGGATCACGACCTGAGCCAAAGACAGTCACTCAACCAACTGAGCTACCCAGGCACCCTATAATATGGTTTCTTTAACAAGAATTACCATAGTATGAATATGAAAATATAGACTTTTTAAAATAAGGGACTTTTTTAAGATGGATTTGACGACAAGGAAAAGAAAAAAAAATGAGATCAATGGTTCAAATAGTGTTTCTACATTAAAGCAAACTGGTCAGGCACAGCTCGTAGCAAAGGTTAGCAAGTATATACTTGGTATTACAAATCCCAAGTTCTAAGATGAATATTAGCTCAAATGTGAAAAGTAAAGAGTACTACAAATAAGTATTTGTTCCATGAAAAGCTAATTTTAAAATAATTCAAGTCATAAATCTTTTAAAGATTTTATTTATTTGAGAGAGAGAAAGAGAGAACATGAGAGCGGGGTGAAGGGTAGAGGGAGAAGCAGACTCCCTGCTGAGGAAGGAGCACAATGTGGGACTCAATCCGGGACTCCAGGATCATGACCTGTGCTGAAGGCAGATGCTTAACCAACTGAGCCACCCAGGTGCCTCCACTCATAAACTGTATTGAACCATTTCAGAGAAACAACTTTTAAAACATTGTGAAGATTTTCCTTTTAGAAATGTTAAAAACCAGAAGTATTAAAAAAACCACATGGTTGGGGCATCTGGGTGGCTCAGATGGTTAAGCATCTGCCTTCAGTTCAGGTCATGATCTCTAGGTCCTAGGATCAAGCCCGGCTTAGTGGGGAGTCTGCTTCTCCCTCTCCCCCTGCCACTCCCCCTGCTTGTGCTCTGTCTGTCTATCTCTCAAATGAATAAAATCTTAAAGAAAAAACAACACAGTTTACCACTAGTCAAGTATTCTGTATATTATAAGCATAAGTATAAGCACAAGCTCTCAATCATACACTTACATTTTATATTTTGAAAGAACAAAGTTGGAAGACTCACGTTACCTGACTTCAAGACTTACTATATAACTACAGTAGTCAAAATTATTGGTAAAAGGACAGACACAGAGATCAGTGGAACAGAACACATTATTCAGAAACAGACTACACCTATGTGGTCAACTGATTTTCCACAAATGTGCAAAGACAACCCAAACCAAGAATGAGTACTAGTTTACAGGACAAATGAACTAGTTCCTTCAACAAATAAATGGTTTGTTTTAAAAGAACAAACTACTGTATTAAATAAAATAAGAACTATAGTAACAAAATGCCTGTGGACTTTATCTGGATCCCTGTGGAATAAGCCAACTCAAAAAAGATATCTTTTAGTAAACTGTAATGTTAATTTGGTGATGAGATGAAGTTAAAGAATTATTTTATTTGATGTGATGATGGCATTGTGGTTAGAATGTCCCTATGTGTCAGACACACTTCCAAGAATTTATTAGGTAGAATATAAAGTCTAAGATTTACTGTGAAATATAACTGAATAAAAAGGAAGAGGGTGGCCAACAACAACGAAAAATCATTTTGAAATATACCTAAGCATTCTGCTTTCTTTAACAAAGGGCTGTCCTCACAGGAGACTACCACAGCCTTATCTGACCTAGGGGAGGGGCAATTAGACAAATGGAGCCTTCTTGTCTCAGTTAAGGGGAGAGGAAAGAAACCGCTAAGAAACTCTTCTGAAAGTCACAACCCAGGGCTCCGACTCACTAAGCAAAATGGAGATTTCATCCTAAGATGATAGAACATTCCCCCTCCCTGTAACTTACAGCCACATCAACAGGACTCCAGTATAGGTACAACAGCATATAACCGGAGGGCTCTAAGATACACACTCAAGTTAACAAGGAATTTCTAGGGAGACCCAAAGACAACAGGGGACACAAAAACAATGACACAGAGGGAAAAAAGCCTCTGACAGAGAAAGCTACAGCAAACAATAAACACAGTCTAACTCTTCACAAGAAAAACTTAAAACCTCACTCTAAAGGCCTATTTACCTCACTTTCTCTTACCCCTGTAATAGATCTATTAACATGATACATCGTGTTAAGCTTTCAACAAAAATTTCAAGGCATGCTAAAAAGCAAGAAAAGCACAGGCTGGAGAGACAAAGCAAGCAACAAAACCAGACTCAAATATAACATTCTGGAGTTAGCAAAATGGGAATTTAAAATAACTATAAATCATATGCTAAGGGCTGTAATGGAAAAAGAAGATAACAAGCAACAACAGATGGCCACATCTGTTGTTTCATCACAGAGCAATGAAAACTAAGAAAAGATCAAAAGGAAATGCTATAAAACAAAATAATGTAATAGAAATGAAAAAAATCAGTGAGCTTAAATATATGTCAATAGAAACTTCCCAAACTAAAAATGCAAAAATAAAAAAGGACTGATTGATTGACTGATTGATTGATTTTTTTTAGAGAAATACTGTGTGCTCAAGCAGTGGAGGAGGAGCAGGGGGAGAGTGAGAGAGGCAATCTTAAGCAGGCTCCATGCCCAGCTAGGAGCCAAATGTGGGGCTCGATCTCACAACCCTGACATCGTAAGCTGAGCCAAAAGCAAGAGTCAGAGGCATAACCAAATGAGTCACCCAGGTACCCCAATAAAAAAGAATTTTGAGAGGGGAACAGAATACCCAAGAATTGTGGGACAATTATAAAAGATATAACATGCACATAAGGGGAATACCAGAAGGAGAACAAAGAGAGAAACAGGAAAAATATTTGAAGCAGTAATGGCTGAAAGTTTTCCAAAATTAATGAAAGACAGCAAACTACAGATCCAAAAGTTTACAGGCAATCAAGCAGTATATTGTCAAAAATCTCCACCTAGGTATATTATATACAAACTGCAATAAAACAAGGAGAAAAATCTTAGAAGAGGAAAACATGCCTCGCCTATAAGTACAAAGAAAGAAGTATGTCAGACTTCTCTTCAGAAACCATGTAAGAAGCAAGAAAAGGGTAAAGTGAAATATTTAAGTGTCAGCAAGAAACAAACTACCAATCCAGAATCCCATATTAATGAAATTATCCTTCAAAAGTGAAAGAGATCAAGGAAATAAAAAGATAAGCTACAGACTGAGAAAAAAATTTACAAAACATGTATCTATATCTGATAGTGAACTTATTTCCAAGATATACAAAGAATGCTAAAAACTCAACAATAAGAAAATGAGCCACCCAGAGTGCCTGGGTGGCTCAGTCATTGGGCGTCTCTGCCTTTGGCTTGGGTCATGGTCCCAGGGTCCAGGATCTGAGCCCCACATGGGGCTCCCTGCTCAGTAGGAAGCCTGCTTCTCCCTCTCCCACTCTCCCTACTTTTATGCCTTCTCTCGCTGACTGTCTCTGTCAAATAAACAAATAAAATCTTAAAAAAAAAAAAAAAACAAGCCACCCAATTTGAAAATGAACAAAAGACGTGAACAGACACATCACCAAAGAAGATAAATTGCAAATAAGCATAGGAAAAATGCACACATCATGTCATTAAGGAACTGCTAATTAAAACATGAGACACTACTACAGACCTATCAGAAGGACTAAAAAGCAAGAGTGAAAACAATAAACACCTGCAAAGATGTGGAGCACCAAGAACTCTCCTTCATTGCTAATGGGAATGTAACATGACACAGCCCTTTGGGAAAACAGTTTGGAAATTTCTTAGAAAGCTACACAATCTTGGGGCGCCTTGGTGGCTCAGTTGTTACGAGTCTGCCTTTGGCTCAAGTCGTGATCCCGGGGTCCTGGGATCAAGCTCTGTACTGGGCTCTCTGCTCAGTGGGAAGCCTGCTTCTCCCTCTCCCACACCCCCTGCTTGAGTTCCTTCTCTCGCTATGTCTCTCTCTGTCAAATAAATAAATAAATAAAAATATTTTAAAAATCTTTAAAAAAGCTAAACGATCTTAACATATAATCTGGCAACCGTGCCCCTTGGTATTTACTCCAAGTTGAAAACTTATGTTCACACAAAAACCTGCACGTGAATGTTTATAGCCACTTTATTCATAATTGCCAAAAGCTGGAAGCAATTAAGATGTTTCTCATTCAGTGAATCAATAAATAAATTGTGGTCCCTCCAGACCAGGGAATATTATTCAATGATAAAAAGAAATGAACTTCAGTCCTGCCTGACATTTGGGAAGAAGGGAGGATGAAGAGGTGAAGCATAGGAGATTCTCAGGGCAGTGAAACTATTCTATATAATAAATTGTGTATATGACAGTGGTTACAGAACATTACGTGTTTATGAAAACCCATGCAACTACACAATACACAGAGTGAGCCCTAATGGAAACTATGAACTTTGGTTAACAATAATGGATCAATACTGGTTCATCAGTTATAACAAATGCAGGGCACTAATGCAAGATGTTAATAAGAGGGAAAACTTTACCATCCTGCCCAATTTTTCTATAAACCTAAAACAGTTCCAGAAAAGTCTATTAATTTTAAAAAATAGTTATCGTTATAAAATAGTCAAAATGCTATTACTTCATTCTATTAAAAAAATAGATATATGTATTTATGTGTACCTACACAGAGAAAAAGAATGAAAGTTTATTTCTGTGTGGTAGAACTGTGGGTCATTTAAAATTTTTTTCCTTTGTGTTTTTCTAAAGTTTCCATAATGAATACAAATGATACATAATGCTTTTTGAAACGATAAGATAAATAACTTTTTAAACTATTCATAAAATTGAACACTTCTGCAAAGCACACTCCACATAGATTTGTGGCTATGAGCACTGAAGAACCTAAGCTACTTACCTTCAGGCATAATGGTCTGGGTCAACCGTGATCCAGCAGCGGGGGCAATAGTGTTACAATGAATGTTGCTTTTTTGGCCTTCAAGTGCAAGGGTATTTGCAAGGCCCAGAAGACCCAGTTTTGCAGCACTGTAATTGGCCTGGCCAAAGTTGCCATATATTCCTGAAGCTGATGAGGTCATAATAATCCTAAAAGGAAAATCAATCTCTCAAAATCTCTTTTCCATGTTTTGATAACACAGCAACTCTAAGCCTTTTATTTTCTTTTTCCGTACTATTACATACATCAAAAGAAATTCTGTATACCGTCATTAGGTTCCTATAATCATGATTCATATATGCAAAATAACAATAATAAAAGTAATCTCTCAATATTCAACTACAAGATTAAGTGTTTTAAAAAGAATCCCTGATCAAGACCAAATGAATTCAAGTACAAGAATGTATGTATAGTCATTATCTACTGAAAACAGCAACAAATATTTATAAACATAATATAAAGTGAAAACATGTAAGTTAAAGTTATGGTAAGAAACATTAGAAAAATCAGTTCTAATTCTTTAGTTTTCATTACTTTGCCCCTCTCTTTCCGGATAATATTAAATGCCTCATATTAAAATAATGCCACCTAAAAAATGTGACCCCATCTCACCCTATTTAGTAAACCAAGTGAAATAATGTGTATCATTTATTTTCAGAAACTCTGAGAGGCAGGAGAAGCTAGAACTCTCCAATAGGAAAAGGTATCACAAACAATTTCCTCTAATAAATGTGTGTGAACCTCAGGTTAACAGGAAGGAGCCAGAGTCCAAGGAGCCATCTCCTGGCTCTGCCACGTTCCCAGTCACTCGCACAGACACAGCCAGAGTCCTACAGCTCCCAAACAATTTCTAAAGACCAACTTCTATCGGACCAGCACCAGCGAGCTAGACATATTGCTCATGTCTCCTCAGCTGGTCAGTGGACACTGTATCACTATACTTCGGTTAGAGAATGAAGTACAGCTGAATCCTCACTGTTTGCATACTGCCAGAATACCAGGGAACACCAGGATATCCATTCAAAATGAAAAGGAGGAGGTGATAAGAAATATAAAATTGGCCAGCTCAGCTAACCCTTGATTAAATGACAATAATTTAATAAGAGGGTGTTTGCCAAGAGTGCATTACAAGCTTGTGCATGTCTGAAGATACCTTCCTCAATGTCAAAGCTCATCTTTCTCTGTACACAAGGACCCTCGCACAGTATCCCTGACCCCCCCACCCCCGACAGTCACACACAACTCGACCTTCCAAACTTTTGTTTCTTCATATGATCCCAAGCTGCCCGGGTCACTTGGAATGAGCCTCGCAAATGGACTCTGTGGATTATATCTAAAACAGTAAGTTATTTTTATTAGATACTTTGTCAAAAATTAGATAGACATGTCTCAGAATCAACATAAGCACTGATTTATTTATACAAAGATGTTTATTTTATACCAAGCATTCAAAATCAAGCATTTTGAATCAAGCATTCAAATTCAAAATATTGTCATATTGCTCCCTGAGTAACCATTTTTGCTTTTGCTCCAAGTATGTAACCAAGAAACAGTTTATACCCATTCTCCCTCCAATTTATGATAAAATTACTATAATCCCTGTACACATCTAAATACAATGCCATCTTTAATTTATGCCTACTTTATATAAAAATCCACTAATACAAACATCCAAGAATTTTACACATATAACTGGGACTCAACACAAACATTAGTTGAAGCATAATGTGTATAATTGTTGAATTACAATGGTGTATGTCAACTCTACTTCAATAATGAAAATTTTAATGAAATAAAATTTTTGAAAAGCATTATCATAAACTGCACAGTTCACTGTCCAGAAATGTTTGTCAATTGCTCACTATTTCCCTATATCCCTATTTTAACCAGGGTAAATTGCAGATGAGTTGTGGCAGAAGGGGTCAGAAAACAGAGGGAGAGAGGGAGAGGTAAGGGGAGAGAGAGAAAAAGGCCATCTGTTTCAGAGATGTCAATCTAATGAACAGACAACTTGGGGAATGATTCAGATAGACAACTCTAGATTTAATTTTATTCTTTTCATTATCAAGTTTTGGGGGTTTTTTTGAAGATTTTATTTATTTGTCAAAGAGAGAGCACAAGGGGGAACAGTAGGCAGAGGGAGAAGCAGACTCTCCACTCAGCAGGGAGCCTGAGGCAGGACTCGATCCCAGGACCCTGAGATCATGACCCAAGTCAAAGGCAGATGCTTACCCAACTGAGCCACCCAGGCATCCCTAATTATCAAGTTTTTAACCACTTTTAAAACTTTGATACTATTTATTTATTTTTGTTTCAACCTGGAAACTCAACAAATGTTTTCATGCATATATTAGAAGAATAATATAAAAATGACAAGAGGAATTTAAAAAAAAAAAAGGAAAGAAAAAGAAAAAAAAGGGAAGGGTCGCCAAGGGGGTTAGGAGTGGTGAGCTTAGGATGAAACCAGCAGGAAAAGGCCCAGCCCCACCAGAGCAGAAAGGAAATCAACAACATAAGCCCCCTTGGCCAACAAATTCTATCTTTCTCAGCTTCTTTTTAACCCGGTGGTTAAATCACAAAGAGGAAATTAAAAGTCCTTCTTTGCTTAATTCTAAATCACAAAGATACTTTGCTTCTTCCCAAAGAACTCTGGCAATACACCCCAGAAGTATGCTCCATCGACAGTGACAAAATTTACCTCAGTTAGCATCCCTCCCGTGCTTCCAGCCACCATTGTTTGTTTTAGTTCTGACAGCCAATGAAAGTCAAGGCACAAAGGGCGCCTGGGTGGCTCAGATCATGATCCCGGGGTCCTGGGATCAAATCCAGCATCGGGATCTCTGCTCAGTGGGGAGTCTGTTTCTCCCTCTCCCTTTGCCCTCCCCCCTACTCGTGCTCTCTCCCTCTCTCTCAAATAAATAAAATCTTAAAAAAAGAAGAAAAAAGTAAAGGTATGAAGAGCAAACAGAAAAAAAAAAGTGATTTGTTATTTAAACTCAATCTTTCTAATGTGGCATTCCTAAAGGGATTTTCCCCTACTCACTAGAAGCTTCAAAATTACTTCTAGGGTGCCCCCCCACTCCAGTTCTAAGATCTCCAACATTTTCAGGGCCCCAGACTCCCTTCCATAACCTGCCCTTGTTCTTGAAATAAGAATCAAATATTAAAAGGCTAAATGGATAGGTATGCTCCAAAGAGACCGATGTTACAATCAACTTACCCCAGTCTTCGTCACTTATTCTACCAAAAGAATTGTCCCTCAGAATTCTAAAAACAATGATGTACATAGGTTAGGGGGAGGAAGAGTATCCACTTTTAAAAAACCCAAAAACTTTGATGCACATTTTTCTACTCAAAATGAAAAAAGAAATACTCACCCAGCATTGTTGACCACAACATCTACAATACAAAAAAATCCAAGTCACAAACATAAAAACAAGTATATTAATTTGCATTGGCTTACAACTCATACTTCTTTCAGAACTGGGCTTTTCTTCCCCACCATGGAAAAGTAAATAATAATAGTAGCAGAAGAGTGCTATCAGAACAAAATTTTATATCTATAGCAAAACAAAATAAAAAACAAAGAAAAAAATCTGATTCACAAGTATCTCATTAAGTCAGAGCCTTTCTCTCAAATTTACATATGTAAAAGTTCCCATCTCCACCTTCTGCCAAAATTCTACTAGCTTATGGATAGAATCAGCTGTTGTCTGACTCTGGTTCTTAGCATTCAATGGTAACCAAAAGTCATCCTTCATTTAACCTCCAAATTCACTCAGAAAGTTAAAAGTTTAAAAGATTTTTCTTTGCCACTCAGGAGTCAAAATTCCAGAAAGGAAACAATTAAAGTTAGAAACTGATGGCCTATCTTTTTTTTTTTTTTTTTTGATGGCCTATCTTAATACATAAATGTATTCTCATTACTTAAAAAAAAAAAAGGAATCCTTTTTTTAAGGCTCAACCATCATCTTAGGGCTGTTTTCACCCTGTAACTTCACGCCTTTGTGGCCTCCATCCCTCTGTCAAATTGTATGTGAACAAATCCCTTATAAGTTCAACCCAACATAACAAGAAAAAAAAAAAATCTGCACATTCGAGTTACAAAAATTAATGTTTTCCAGAATGTAAAGATGCTGGGCTTTTCCACAGGAATGTTTCCCTGTGGTAACTCAATAACCTTTTACTAAAAATTAAAAAATTTTAAAAAAGAAAATTTTTTATTAAGATGTGTGGAACTAAACCAGGAAGATTATTTAGAGAGGGATAAACTCACAGATACATCTGAAATCCTTCTCAAAAATAAAGATTTTTATTACATATAATTCATCTTAGTTAATTCGCAAGGTATTGAATCCTTATGATCCAAATCATAATTATCTAAAAGATTCCACAGNCCAGGAAGATTATTTAGAGAGGGATAAACTCACAGATACATCTGAAACCCTTCTCAAAAATAAAGATTTTTATTACATATAATTCATCTTAGTTAATTCGCAAGGTATTGAATCCTTATGATCCAAATCATAATTATCTAAAAGATTCCACAGGGTCCTCTGGTGCCAAAATGTTTATTTTATAAACATTTGGGGTATAATTAAATTTTCACAAATAAGGAACTTAGAAAATGCTCATAATTTTTTAAAGTTTTTAAGTCCAAAAAACTGTAAAACAAACTCAACACACGTTTGCATTAAAAAAAATGCCCCCTTGGGTGCCTGGGTAGCTCAGTGGGTTAAAGCCTCTGCTTTCGGCTCAGGTCATGATCTCAGGGTCCTGGGATCGAGGCCCGCATAGGGCTCCCTGCTCAGCGGGGAGCCTGCATCCCCCCTCTCTCTGTCTGCCTGCCTCTCTGCCTCCTTGTGATCTCTCTCCCTCTGTGACATAAATAAATAAAATCTTTAAAAAAAAAAAAATGCCCCCTGGAGCCTTTTGTGGAATAAGGTAGGGTATGTAAAATAATTCATTTGTAAAAGAAATCTAAAAACTTGGCTATATAAATAAATAAATATAAATAAAATCTTGGTTATAAAGAAAGAAGGAATTTTTTATAAACAAAAGTAAAATTAAAAAATTTGATTAGGATGGTAGAAGCTGCTCTGTTAGTGCCATAAACAGAAAGAAACATCACCTATTCTTCCAAAAGCTTCTAGTGCTGTCCGCACAACCTTCTCTCCCACTTCCACTGAATCTGGAAGAAAGGAAAATTAGTAAAAAATATCACTACTATACCTCACAAATAACTTCTAAATTCTGTGGATCAGAGCACATGACAGATACTAGTCAATCAACAGAATTCATTTCCCCAAAAACAAATGTATACTGCAGGCACGTAACAAATAAAAATACAGATGATCTAATGTCAGAGAAAATGCAGCCCTTAAAACAATTCTCTAACCTACCAAAAAAAATGGAAGTGGGAATAAAGAAAATTTTGGCAAATACTTTCTTAAACAACACTGTCTAATGCAACTTTCTGTGAGGATGGAACTGTCTTATTTCTGTAGTAATACAGTAGCCACTATCCACGTGTGGCTTCTGAGCCCTTGAAATGTGGCCAGTATGACAGACAAAGTGAGTATTTAATTGTTTAATTTGTATTTAATTTTCAATCATCACAGAGGCACTTCCCATTCAAGATGCAAATCAGAATTTACAAGGGAGGCGAGGGGGTACATGTTTAATTTGAAAAAGCATGCTCAAAGCTCTATAACTACATATGGAAACAAACCTACTGTTTGAACATAACTAAATACAAAAAGCAAAGCTCAATAAAATAGAGTGGCTTTCTTCTTTTCTGCTCATAAGCCCAGGGGAAGAGCTCATCTCCCCAGAGTCTTATGTCAAATAGCCAAGTATCAACATCCCACTGGCTCTCTCTCTATATCTCTGCAATCCCTGGGAAGGAACCAGGAAATATATTCCCTTCCCTGAGATCCACAGAGTCCTCAGTTAGATCTGCCAAAAGAGGCATCCAGCTAAAGAACGGAGAAGTAGGAGAAGCCTGCGGATGCAGGCAAATCTTGGGAGCACAGTACAGATGAGAGACTGCAGAGCTGTGAGAACCTGACAAGGCCATCCTCAGATTCCTTCTCATGCACGCATGCCCATGCCCAGCCCTTCCAATGGTTACCCAAGCCTCTAATTCTTTGTGTGAAAACCCTTCACACTTGGAAACTTGGAGGGGCTTGTTTTCCTAACTGCATCTTGACTGATTGATGTGGGTTGCATATCAATACTGGGGGAAGAGGCAAGGGAGAAAGTCTGGAATTTTTCTCATTATAATAGATTTTTTTTAACTCCAGAATTAAAAAAAAAAAAAGTTGAAAACATTTTTCAGATCCTCCGTGAGAAAAGAAAACACTAAAATATCTGTCTCATTGTTCCTTGGAACACTCAAAACAAATCATATCCAATTTCTTTCCTTGAAAATTTCAAAATCAATTGACTGGCAATCTATTTTTACCTCTGGCTAATAAACACAATCTAATTTGCAGAAAAGTCAATAAGCACTTGCTTTTTAAAGTAAATCTATTCGAGAAAGTTCCTTACAGATACTATTAGATTCAATATATCAAATGCTGTTTTTCTCATGGCTTTATTTTAATGCCTAACTTTGACTCTTACGTTTTTATAAAAGTAAGAAAGTTACATATAGCAATGATTACTTGTGCAAAATGGAACTTAGTGTTTGGATACCAGAAAGGAGGCATTTTACTTCCTATGTTCTATTACTACACGAATTTTTCTAGAACAATTCTTAAAAGAAGAATCTAATGTTATTCTGTAGAAAAACCTAAAACCTTTTCGCTAACATGGGTCTTTCAAAACAAGACCGTATTCGTATCCATATCATTAATAAGTCACTGATTTTATCACGTGCTTATTAATAAAAATGTTAAATAAACAATATGCTAAAAAGTTAAGACTCGTGAAATAATCTACATCAAAAGTTTTTAAAAACCTCATCTATTATATAAAATAGACAGCCAAAGAGATTTGGCTGACTCAGAAAAAATCTAATCTCATCATCACACTGGAATGCGGAGACATTTGCTCAGTGATTATTAATGTGAGCAACTGCATTAGTTGAAGGAAAATGCAAGAAACAGTATAGCTCTTTCGAATATCATACCATAGTTGGCCACAGCTTTTCCACCTTTACTTCTTATTTCTTCAACAACCTTATCAGCAGCGGCTAAGGAGCCTTTACTCAATCCCTTGGAGTCCCCTCCTAAGTCATTCACTGCAATGCAAAAACAAACAAGAACTCATTTGTAAACCTAAAAATATGAACTGGAAATCAAATGCCACTGTGACTGTATCTCTTCTGTCACTTCCTCCATTCCTTCTGACCTTACCGCCCCCGCCCACCGCCATTCTTTGTAACATGCCAGGAGATAATATACCTTCAAACATGCTTCTTTGTTTCTAGAGAGAGTTATGAGGCAGCAAAAATATTTAAACACAGGGTCAGGTCATGAGATTTTTAACTTTGCAATGCCTTTTCCTTCTTTGAAAAGAAAAAACATGATTCGATCCACACTGAGCAAAAAAAAAAAAAAAGAAAAAGAAAGAAAAATATTCACAAAGCATACTGTATCAGGGTCTACCATAAAAGAAATAAACATTATTTGTTAAAAGAGATCAGAAACATATACAGAACTCATAGGTGTTCAGCCACTAATTGATATGACTCCTTCGTTAGATGTTTAACTGAGCATAACATCTCGGCTGTATCCTACTACAGAGATACAAACACTGATAAAGCATTTACTATTTGCAAGGAAATTGTACTACAGAGGGACACTAAAATGTAGAAGAACAGCACTGGTCCTCAAAGACTTTCTCATCTACTGAACGGTTAAGTATGGGTTGACTAGAGTAATACACAAATTTTAGCAACAAGTACATAAAAACCAACAGAACTAAATAACAGAGACAAGTAACAAAGTTAGTGTACGTTACAATTTAGGGTAAAATTTACAAAATAACATGCCAAAACTAATGAGAACATCCATAGATCAATTCCAAATAACTTGAAAAAAACAATTAAAAAAAAAACACTTGGGACAAATAACTTACATTGCAAAATGAACATTTTATAATAACATTATTACATAAATTTAGAGGAACAGCAATGAATTAATAAGTAGCATGGTAATATACTAAAATATAGAGCCTTTTAAAATTACGAAATTGATAGCTGCCATATCTGGGGTAAAAAACAAGATTTTTTTTTTCTTTTAAAGAATGTCCCTCTCTCTCTTTGTCTCTTTCTCCCTCTCTCTCTCTTTTTTTTTTCATTCGGGTTATGGCTGGTTGGGGTTGGGTGGTTAAAGATAAGGGAACAAGACAGGGAAAAAGCCAATGCCTAGCCATAACGAAAATCAGCTAAGTCAAACGTGTTTTCAAATAACTTTTTTAAGGAAAAGGGTTTTTCAGAAGGTGGACTGGAATATATTTTTCTACCAATGTAGTTTTACCATCTTACTGCAAATAAAAACTGGTAAAAAGACACAAAGTAATGGAAAGAGGTTTACATTATCACTCAAGAGATGAAAAGAGTCTCAACACTAAACTCCTCTTAATTGTTTTTTTGTTTTTTTTTTTTTTTGCCCCAGGGGTACAGGTCTGTGAACCATCAGGCTTACTTACACCTTTCACAGCACTCACCATAGCACAAACCCTCCCCAATGTCCATAACCCATTCACCCCATCCCTACCTCCCAACTCCCAGTAACCCTCAGTTTGTTTCGTGAGATTAAGAGTCTTTTTTTTTTTTTTAAAGATTTTATTTATTTATTTCACAGAGGGAGAGAGATCACAAGGAGGCAGAGAGGCAGGCAGAGAGAGAGAGGGGGAAGCAGGCTCCCCGCTGAGCAGAGAGCCCGATGCGGGCCTCGATTCCAGGACCCTGAGATCATGACCTGAGCCAAAAGCAGAGGCTTTAACCCACTGAGCCACCCAGGCGCCCGAGATTAAGAGTCTTAATCGTTTATTTCTATGCAATTACTCAAATGACAGGAAACAACCAGTAAAAAATAGCAGGAACTTAAGACATGCAGCTAACAGTCTTTGAAGAGCTTTTTAACTAAGTAAAGCAAAGTTCAAAAGCAAATTGGCAAGCGGGTATTTAGGAAAGAATTGCACCACTGTGCAATGGAACACTATCCTCAAGTGGAAACTGTCCAAAGTACAACCAAACAGGTAAGCACTGAAGCCTGAGTAATTTCCTGAGATCAGTGCCACGCAGCTAAACAGCATCAGACTTATTCAAACTTAAAAACAGACTTATTCAAGACAAGTCTCTACATTAGAATGTGCTCAATGAACACTGATCCCATTCATCATGCCACTGTCACCAGACCTAAATCACAGGGTGAAAGCCTGGGATAGCAACAATGTGAAAAGATCTTTTTGCAATTACATGCAAAGAAAAATGTATCCAGAATATGTGACACTGTTACCATTACCTAGATGGCTAAAATTCTAAGGAATAATAATAATAAATAAAGTTTTAAAATACCACTTGTACCTTACACTGGTATATGCATACTTGACATTTTCTTTTTTTTTTTTTAGATTTTATTTATTTATTTGACACAGAGAGAGAGATTACAAGTAGGCAGAGAGGTAGGCAGAGAGACAGGGAGAGGAGGAAGCAGGCTCCCTGCCAAGCAGAGAGCCCGATGCAGGCCTCGATCCCAGGACGCTGAGATCGTGACCTGAGCCGAAAGCAGAGGCTTTAACCCACTGAGTCACCCAGGCGCCCGCATACTTGACATTTTCAAAGTATCACTGGGCACACAGCCGCCTTTGATCTCCAGAGCTTCTAAGAATGTTGGCAGAACTGCTGTTCCCAGTTTTACGGGTGCAGAAAGTTGGGAAGGGTTCAGTCAGTAACTTGCCTGAGGCTCTAAGGCTGTATGAAATGGCAAAATCCAGACTAGAACCTGCACCTACCACAATGTCACTCTGCTCCTTTAATGCTATAAGCAAGTTTCTCTTATCCTAAAAAGAACATAATTTTTTCCACTAAACAAAAAGGGAACACAGAGTTGCCACACTGTTTCCACTGTTTGACTGAAAGATACCATCACTCTCCTTCATCAGAACGCTTCTCCAAAGCAGCCATCAGTGTTTCTAAATACGTGAAGGGCCACAAAATGCAGTGTAGTTTAGATAGCAGGGTCTTAAATTAGACTCCTGTACCTGATTTTCTTTGTCTAAACAAGATGGCATCAAAGGTATCCTTACTGAGAGAAAAAATGGAAAATGAGAAATTGATCATCCAGAGTTCTTGGACCTCTTCTCCTGCTCATCTATATGCACTACCCGGTGATGTAATCCAGTCCCCTGGCTTCAAATACCATCTATAATCTGAGAATGTTCAGATGTATATAGTTGCAACCTGTCCCGCAACTACAGAGTCTTGTACACCACTGTCTACTGAGAAAGGCTAGCAGGAGCATGTCCGCCCTGCCCATCAGGCCCTCCAGTGGTCTTTCCCTGTCTCAGTAAATGGCCTCTCAATCTTCCTCCTTCCCTTGCAACCCACATCAGCAAATCAGCACACCAGGTCTATCTAACTTCAGAATAGACCTAGAATTTAATCTCTTTGCCCCACCTCCATCCCTATGACCTATTTAAATCACCACCATCTCTTATGTGGATTATTGCAGTAACTTGATAGGACTCTCTGCTTCCTCTTCTTTCTCTCTCTCTTTAATGGAAAAATCATTAAGAGTGTACAAGAAGAGTTAATAATACAACAGCCCCAATGACCTCATCATCCTTCTCCACCTGCACTCTTGCTTCCCCGAGTTATTCTCTACACAGCAATCAGAACCGTCCATTAAAGCTTAAATCAGGTCAGGCTGTTGCTCTATTTACACTCACCAATGGCTCCCCATCTCCAACAGGGTAAAAGCCGGTCCAGGCACGGAGCTAAAGGATCTTATGCAATCTGGCTTTCCGTGACCTCTCTGCTCTCATCTGCCAGTTTTGTTACCGTTGATGACCCTGTTCCAGCTGCCCTGGCCCTCTTGCTGACCCTAAACACAAGTAAGCCTACTCCTGCCTTAAGACTGAGGCACTCACTAGCTGGGCCCCCTATCATGGGCTCCTGGGCCCCAGATCTCACCACACAATCCCTCCCTGCCCCCAGGTCCTTCCTCAGAGTTCTCTTCCAGGCCATTCACGCAGATTCTTTCTCCATAGCACTCTTCATTATCTGATGGAGTTTTACATATGTATTTACTGTGTTTCCCCAATGCCCCCCCCCCAACTAGAATGTAAGCTCTAAACAGGGACCCCATCTATTCTATTCCCCACTCCATTCCCTCGGGTCTTAGAACAGGGCTAGCTACATGACAAGCACCCAATAAATAACTGTTGGATGAATAAAGGAGTGCATGTGATGTTGTCTATTAACTGCATAAGATATTTTTAGTTTTTCTATCGTTTAAAAATGATAAATAGTCCAAAGCTATTCTAAAGCTATCTGTAAAGGCTTCCCATAACCAGGGTTCTCGAAAGTCATAGGAAGCATCTGGGGAAGCTGTGGGCATTGTACATATAGCTCATTTATTATAAGCTGGAATCCACACATGCCTTACTGTGATCATTCTCCATGTGTCATATAACCTATTCACTTAATCAGCATATATGTCCTTTTTTCCAGTTATTTATTTATTTATTTATTTATTTAAAATTCCAGTTAGTTGGCAGACAGTGCAATGTTGGTTTCAGGAGAAGTGTTCAGCAATTCATCACTTACACACAACACCCTGTGCTCATCACAACAAGTGCCCTCCTTAATGCCCATCCCTCACCAACCTCCATCAACCCTCACTTTGTTCTTTATAGTCAAGTCTCTCATGATTTATTTTCCTCTTTCTCCCTCCCTTATGTTCATCCATTTTGTTTAAGTTCCACATGAATGAAATCATCTGTTATGTGTCTTTCTCTGATTGACTCATTTCACTTAGCATAGCATGCTCTAGCTTGCTCCACATCACTGAAAATGGCAAGATGTCATTCTTTTTGATGGCTGAGTAGTATTCCTGCGTGTGTGTGTGTGTGTGTGTGTGTGTGTGTGTGTGTGTGTGTGTGTGTTTCTTTATCCACTCACCACTCGATGGGCATTTGGGCTATTCCCATAGTCTGGCTATTGCTGATAATGCTGCTCTAAACATTAGAGTGCATGTACGCCTTTGAACGTGTATTTCTATATTCTTTGGGTAAATACCTACTGGTGCAATTGCTGGATTGTAGGGTAGTTCTAATTTTACCTTGGTGAGGAACCGCCATACTGTATTCTCACTGGTATTCTCGCTCTGTCCTGAGAAAAGCAATGTCCCAGACAGAAGCTGCTCCTTTAGCTGGGATCCTGAAATTAGGAAGACACTGAGAGCAAAGACATAGCTGACCGGAGGCTAAAAGGCCACAAAAGCATGAAATAATTCTTTACTACTATCAGTCATTGAGATTTGTGTGTTAACTCAGCATAACTGAGCATAAGGAGAATTATGTGAGAAACAAGCTACTCCATCCTTTTAGTCTTAACTTCTTAAGGAACCCTGAGCTAGTCATAAAATTAGGAAGAATCACTTTTTCATAGCCAAGATACTCTGTTTTCATACCCTCCCAGGTTTATTTATTCCTCTACTTTTTCTTACTCATGGAAAAAATACACCGGGCAGAACAAAAACTAACAATGGAGAAACAGTGGTGTGATGCAAGCTGGAAGCAGGGTATCTGAAAAGCTAAAACTAGGGGGTAGCAGTGGCCAGGGAGGAACACAACTTGCCATTGGTCTAGAAAGTCCACTGGTAGGTTACAGAAAAAAGGGAGTAGAAAAAAATCTGCCAAAAGCTAACCTATTTCAACAGATTGACTTTTCCCCTTAACCAAACAAAATCTGGCTCTTCAGCCAAGTATGACAAATGATCTTGCAAGATACAAAACCTGTCCTGGTGGACTTCACCAGCACTTGCTGCAATGACAAATAAACAGACTCACTGGACTGCTTTCTCTTTTTGTTAGAATCCCAAAACTCCTGTTTCAAATTTAATAAATTCAGCAGTAAGAGATCAATACAGGAAAAGTGATCCACACGAACACACAATGCTGTGAAGTCTTTACAAAATA
Organism: Ailurus styani; assembly: GCA_002007465.1. Taxonomy (NCBI): domain Eukaryota; kingdom Metazoa; phylum Chordata; class Mammalia; order Carnivora; family Ailuridae; genus Ailurus; species Ailurus styani. The sequence goes on from LNAC01000462.1 coordinate 573,959, forward strand.
AGTTTATAAACTAAGATTATATCTTAATCCCACAAAAAAGGAATTTATTCGACCAATCTCAAAGACTCACCTGTCCCCTCCAAGTACAGTCTATGTCAAACAACAAAAAAGATCCAATGAACAAAGTACCTTCTTCGCACAAGGAAATAGTCTAGGTCCTTTTGGAGATACACAAGATAAAACAGAGTCCTTACACATACAGAATTGAGCAGAAAAAAATGTAATTAAATCAAAAGTTATAAGGTAAAAATACTAAGAAGAGCAATATAAATAAAAGAAAAACAGAAACAGAGGGACTGTTGTAGGGTAGCTCTAATTTCAGCTTGGTGAGGAACCACCATACTGTTTTCCGGTGTGGCTGCACCCCTTTCAGCACGTATGTCTTAAGTGATCGCTAAGCAAAGCACTAAGTTTACACTGGAGAGAATACATCAGTGCCTAAGGTAGGCCCTTTTCTTTAAGAGTCTAGAAAAGAAACACGTTTTGTACAAGGGAGCTAGGATGCCCTTGCGTAAACAAGACCTTTCCTGACAATGAAGCATCTTGCAAAAATCTGGCAGACCGTGCCTGAACGGGATCTGAACCCTCTGGCTAAATACCACAATATCAAAACTGGCACTTGCCACAAGAAGCAGATTGGATTAACAGACAGTGGATATGTCTTTCAACAAGGAACATCCAGATTCCATGTCCCTTTCATAATGATAAGCTACACATCCAGGCGAGGGAGAAGAGTATAATTAAATGTCCTGCTTAGATGTTCTTCATCTAGAAAACCAGGGCGCCCACTTACACTTTTGTTATACGTGTCTCCAAAAACAAATTGGGGGAAATTTGTCTCTCTCTGTTCCTTAGTAAGAGGTAGAAAAACTGTCATTAGGAAGTCCTTGTGGGCCAACAATTTTATCCCAACAAAGAGACTAATAAATATTAGGACCTATTATCTGCCCTACCTACTACGTACCCTGCATTGAGCACTCGTTCAGTTATTGCCCACAAAGGCTTGGCGGCAGACAAATCTACTCCTGTGTGCATACCACATCATGCTAGGCCAAAACATTTAAATTACTAACACTTCCCACCTTGTGATCCTTCAATACAGCATCTTCCAACTGACGATCCATAATAAAATTCATCTTTCAACGAAAACTTTAAAGATTTGTTGGAGGGCGCCTGGGTGGCTCAGTGGGTTAAAGCCTCTGCCTTTGGCTCAGGTCATGATCTCAGGGTCCTGGGATCGAGGCCCGCATCGGGCTCCCTGCTCAGCGGGGAGCCTGCTTCCCCCTCTCTCTCTCTGCCTGCCTCTCTGCCTCCTTGTGATCTCTCTCCCTCTGTGAAATAAATAAATAAAATCTTTAAAAAAAAAAAATTTGTTGGAAAAAGCTTCCCTATGAAAAATTTTGGTGAAAGAGGATTAAAAAGAAAAAGAAAGAAACAAACAAACAAACAAACAAACAAACATACTTTGGATTCCCTGACTCCAAACTTCTTATTCTTATCAATATACTTAAAGGGATTCATCTTGCACCAGCCCTCTGTCTCAAAGAATTACAGCTCACAGTTTACCAAACTCAAGAATTTCCTTTTGTACAATGAATGCCTGACCATATTTATCAATTCTATCTAGCTGCAGATTCTGAGGAACTAGTCTACTTTTAAAAAGTAAGTTAGAGAGTCAGCCTCAAGGTGGAAAACTTTTGCCGGCAGAAGAAATAATTAGGATGAAATTTGACCTTGACAAATTAGTTCATGTAAAGACAAAGGTGACTTACTTGTGACAATGGTACTTTCAATACCAGCTACTCATTAAAAAGAAAAATGTATCAACTTACCAACAACGGATGCACCTCTTTCTGCAAAAGCCAGGGCATAGGCTCGGCCCAATCCTGATAAAAAACAAAAGCATCAAGACAGTTGAGCACATGTTAGCAATTTTGGGGGTGCATTCAAATCAACCCCTATTTTAAAGTAACTGGCGTGCAATTAACTATACTGCAATGATAGGGCCTCCCCGGTACTCTCCCCATCTAGCTCACCCTCTTCTACTTAGGTCAGAAAGCTTAAAACTGTATTTTCAACCTATTCTGCCCACCAATTCCTAACCCCTCCCCCCCCCACCCAACTGCTAGGAAGCTCCAAGGGAACTGGGTTCCACCACTAAAGGTATTTCCATTTCTGGAAAGTGGAAATTAGGCAGAAGGAAGCTTACAGTGACTTCTGGCAGTTGCCACTGGTTAAGGAGCTGCCTTCTTAAATCTTCCAAGGTATTAAGAAACAATGTACATAGTTCTTGATCAAGCTCCCTCTTGATCCAGCTCCAGCTGGCAGCTTCCACTCTCCAGACCCTTGGTACCCAGGGGCTGGCTGTTTGGACTGTAGCAGTTCCAACAGCAGCCTCTGAGGTAGGAATTCCCCTACTGAATCAGTTCTGATGGTTCCACAAGTCATTGCAAGATGAAGTGTCAAACACCCAACAGCCTGTGGTGGTTTAATTTTATTCTTTTTAATTTTTTTAAATTTTATTTTTTTAAGTAGGCTCCATGCCCAACATGGGGCTTGAACTCATGACCCTGAGATTACAAATCACATGCTCCATCAACTCAACCAGCCAAACACCCCCGAAATACCTGTATTAAATCCTTTCCTGCTTCAAATATCTAGTGATTTCTATATCCTGTACTGAACTTTGACTATACAATTACCAAACACAAAAAATATTTCATTCAGACTCAAAGTCTGAATAAAGGGTAAAATTGTTATCCAAAATATATAAATATACTCATATAGGTTTTAGAGGCACAGAATATCTCAGGAAGAATATATAAGAAACTGGCAATTAAGAGGTTACCTCTGGGGAACAGAACTGTGTAACTAGCAACCAAGAGTGGAAGGCTTACTTTTATATTATTTAAATCATTTTAACATGTATACATTTTTTAAATTACTTGATAAATTTAATTAAAGTTTAAATTTAATTTAAATTGATACAGCAGCATACAAATAACAATTTGAGATAGCTAAAGTCTTCTAAAAAGAACCCAAAATATAAAGTTTTCCAAAACTGAAAGATATCACCAAATAACTTATTTTAGAGGTTAATTCACTTTGAATGGATAAGAGAGACTTTAGCCAGACGCCTGGGAGGCTGTCTGTTAAGCATCTGCCTTCTGCTCAGATCATGATCCTGGGGTCCTGGGGTCCCCCATCTGGCTCCCTGCTCAGCCAGGGAGCTTAAAAAAAAAAAGAAAGCCTTTAACCAATAAAAACAACTCAAGTCCTCTCATATCTTATCAGATCAAGGCTGCAGTACATGTTCTAAACATCGAGTTTTTAAGAAAATCAAACACTTATGACCAGAGGACCCCAGAATGCAAAATTAATGGTAACACAGTAGAAAATCACTGGATGAAAGGAATGGGGTGCATCCCTGGTAGAGAGTGACCTAGTTTAATCAGAGTATTGTCTCAGCTTAAAATCAAGTTATATAGTTCTCTCAAAAGATAATGTAAGTGATGTCCCTTTATCATCAGGGCCCATATAACCTATATACAAATCTGCAAATAAAGTGGAAAGTGACAGCCTCCTTTCTTTTCCTTCCAACACCACTAGCTCATTAACAGATTAGGAAGGGTCCTTGCATGTTTTAATATTGCGTTTATATAAACATTACTTAAATACTTTATGTCCATTAGGCTCCCCAATTAAACTAGAAGGTCCTTGATGGCTGAGACTCAATATGTTACTCTTTTGCATTTCCCACAATACCCAGCTCAGCTTTAGAATTAAATGCACAGAAAGTTAAATCTAAGAGCCTCCATTTCATCATAATCTCTTAATTCCCTCACACCTTCTTAATTCTCTTAATTCTCACCCCCACCTAAATTCACTGCCAATCATTCTTCCTCCACCATTTCTCCCTTTTTTTATTTGACCTTAATTTCTTTAGCACTGTCAAATCTCAGTTGATTCTTAACTCAAACGGCTCATTCAGGTTTAGGTAGTTTACACTCCTAAATTAACAACAAAGCTCCTGAAAATTTTCCCTTTCCAGCTTTACCGACTAAAGGAATTCAAATGACTTCACCACCTCTCCTATGACTTTGGAATCTCCAGCTACTCATACATTTCTCACTAGCTCCAGATCCAACATCTGCTGCCTCGGAACCATCTGAAATTCAAAATGGCTGGACTTCCGTCCTTCTTCCATGGCCCAAATCCTCCAGTCTCAACAGTTACATCCCCAACAACCACTTCAGTCAATCAATAAATGGCTATTATACCGTTATTCCCTTGTTATAACACCAATCATGGCAAAATACTCCAGTCAAAGTATACTGCTTGGCTTGACAAGCATAGAGAATTGCATGGACAATTCTATAACTCTCCTTCCAGGTCTCCCATTAAACTAATCTATATTTCAAGCTAAACAACAGCACCTGAATAGTGCAAATATATTTCTTTTTTTAAAAGATTTTATTTATTGATTTGAGAGACAAAGCACAAGCTGGGGGAATGGCAGAGAGAAGGAGAAGCAGGCTCCCTGCTGAGCAGGGAGTTCGACATGGGACCCAATCCCAGGAATCCGGTATCATGGCCCAAGCCAAAGGCAGACCTTAACCAACTGAGCCATCCAGGCACCTGTTATATTTCTCTTTATCTGAAGAATAGGAGTGGGTTGGAGTCAGACTAATTCTCAGACACAGGTCCGGCAGGCATTCATGGACACCCTCCTGGGATGTTCAGCACTGCCTCGGTTCTATGGGTATGAATCTCTAAATGAGAAACCAAAGACCTCAAGGACAACAGTCTCTGTGACAGGACTGCAATTTGATCTGTCTCCGTTCCTCAATGATGACCCAGGACAGTCTCAACTTCACTACAAAATTATATTTCTCCTTCAGATCGGCAAGAGTTAGTGACTGTACCATAATCCAGGCAAGGAAAGTCTGCAGGGCTCTATAAACAGCAGGTACTAAGTCCATTATTGTCGACTCACAACTCATTAATGACTCACAAAATCAATTTAGTAGGTTGCAATGTGCTTTCACTTAATGAAATAGAAAATTCTAGAGTGCACTTCATTTACTATACATCATGTCATGAATGGTGTATGGGTGTCCTGGGTCATGATGCAACATTTCATACTGTGAATCATTCAGTTTAAACAGGATTAAAACACTTAGTGCATTGTTAAGTATTTCCATCAAAAGCAAAGTGTAAACAAAATGTTTTCCACGGGCACCTGGGTGGCTCAATCGGTTAACCAACCAACTCTTGATCTCAGCTCAGGTCTCAAGTTCAGGGTCATCAAGCTCAAGTCCAGCATTGGGTTCCAAGCTGGGCATGGAGCCTACTTTAAAAACAAGAAAAGAAAAAAGATTTTCCAAAAATATATGATCATTTTAGGATGAATATAGCTATGAGTATAAAATTCTTGGCCACCAATTAATACTAAAAGCACCTTGTGAAAGATGGCACTAGAATCCATTCTATCAATGGAGATGTAAAGATACAAAGGGACAGACTGACAGAATTCTACTATTGACTTTCAATACACAATTTAAATTAATTACACATTAGGTCTATTCTAACATATAGATATTAGATAATTAGATAATTTAATACTAGATAATAATAGATACAAGGTAGGTACCACCAGTAGGAATCAAAGGCAAAGAAGGTCAAGACCCCAACACTTGGGTGTTAGAGAAGTCACCCGCTGGTGGGAAATAGTGCAAAATCGCACAGCACAGCATCCCCATAGGTATGAGCTGTTTTCATTTTTTTTTTCCTCCTTCAAGAATAGGGTTTTTTCGGGCGCCTGGGTGGCTCAGTGGGTTAAAGCCTCTGCTTTCGGCTCAGGTCATGATCTCAGGGTCCTAGGATGGAGGCCCGCGTCGGGGTCCCTGCTCAGCGGGGAGCCTGCTTCCCCCTCTCTCTCTCTGCCTGCCTCTCTGCCTCCTTGTGATCTCTCTCCCTCTGTGAAATAAATAAATAAATAAAGAATAGGGTTTTTTCACATAACCAATCTCCATTTTGACCTGGCCCACTTCAGAAATACGTCTGCTGCCCAGTTTCTACTGTCCCTACCCCATGCCCACCCTAACACCTGTCTGACTCGCATAGGCATTCTAAGTTTACGACCAGCGCCAAGACTCCAGCCAGCCCAGCACAGTGCTCGGGCTTGAGAAGCATACCATCTCCAAGGAGAAGACTCTCCTCAGACTCTCAAGAACTTGAAATCCTCTGAAAGAGGAAGCGAAACCCTGCACGGCTGACTTGTCAAAGGCAAGGGGCTGCCATCCCTACCCCCTGGGGGTCACTCCCGCCGCGCCCGGCTTTTCCGACCGAGGCCTAAGACACGCAAGAAGACAGGCGATCGAGCATCACGGAGAACTTTTATGGCGTCCTGCCAACCGCAGCCCAGCCCGGCCTCTCTCCCGCGGGACCCCCGGGGGCCTTGGGAAGCGGCACGGGACTGTGTGACTAGCGGTTTGTGGACTCAGGGCCGGCCGAGCCCACCTCGCCCTCCCCGGCAGAGTCGGCGCCTCGAGAACGGCCGTTACCCGTCCTCCCAGCCGGCCCACCCACCGCTCCATGGCTGGTTCTTCAAGCCGCCTCCCCCGCCGCCGCCGCCGCCGCCCGCC